>RJWJ010012846.1:0-41162 GCA_004363605.1 Indri indri
CTGCAACCTCAAACTTCTGGGCTCAAGCGATCCTCCTGCCTCAGCCTCCTGAGTAGCTGGGACTACAAGCATGCGCCAGGACACCCAGCTAATTTTTATATTTCTCGTAGAGACTGGGGTCTTGCTATTTTTCAGTCTGGTCTTAAAGTCCTGAGCTCAAGCAATCCTCTTGCCTCAACCTCCCAGAGTGCTAGGATTACAGGCGTGAGCCACCGCGCCTGGCCTCTGGCTAATTTTTTTTATTTTTTGTAGAGACAGGGTCTTGCCATGTTGCCCAGGCTGGTTTGGAATTCCTGGCTTCAAGCAGTCCTCCTGCCTCACCCTCCCAAAATGCTGGGATTACAGGCATGAGCCACTGCGTCTGGCCAAGAATCTTTTTTAATATAGCAGAGTTTAATTAGTTTTTATTCAGTTCTTGATTTATTTATTTTGGGGGAAGGTGTATTCTTTCATAGCCACCTTCCTGATGACATTCTCTGTAGCATATGGGCACCCCAGATTATCTCCTTCCTGATAAATAAACCAGCTCTTTGCCTGCTCACTTTGTTGATGTCTCATGGCAGGTACACACCAGTGACAAGTTTGGGCTTGTCACATGAAAGGCTTTGTAGCCAGAAGACCAATAGGTACCAGTTCCTGTTTTATATGAAATCCCAAATCTTCTCAGTCCTAATAAATACGCCAACTCTGGGGATTAAACAGATTTCCATTTACTTGTTATCTTTGTTGATTAAAAAATAAAATATCTCACAAAGTCAGATTTATTTTTAAGGTCAGGATTTGAAATAGAAAGTATGTCATGGTGGGACAGTCCTGGAATTTAAATTAGATTCTGATCTTTAGGGACATTTCAACTTTTCGTTGGAAGTTACAGTGCTTCTGGTTTTTTGCCTGCTGCGGCAAGTACACGCCAGTGATGAGTTAGGCTTGTCAGCATGATGGTCTTTGTAGCTTGAAACCAGTACGTGCTACTTCCTGTTTTACATATGAAGAACTGAGTATATTTTAATATTAAACCTCTATCGTAGAACCAACCGTGTTAGTTTGGTTATATCAGTGCAGAATTTACTCTATCATCATTTGCCTTTCTGGCAACAGGAAAATATTTTTTCCTCTTTAATTCATTTAAATTGATTTGTTGAATGTTTCCATCTATACAAAAATAATTGCTTTTCCTGATATGCCAAGGTAAGTGGTAACTTTCTTTGGAGGAAAGGAGCGAAAAAAACCTGAAACAAAGCTCTGTGTGTGTGTGTTTGTGTGTGTGTGTATACACACATAAGAAATTTAGGTAAGCCTTAAGTGTGAAAATGCTAAGGTTTAGAAATAGAAATAATTTTTCTATTTCTAAAGGTGTATGTTAGCTATTTAAATTGAATTTATCTGATGTTTCAAGAATGTAAAATTCAATATGAAGCATATATGTGCAGTTTTTGTTTTGCTTTGCTTTGCTTTGTTTTGTTTTGTTTTGTTTTAGAGACAGTGTCTTGTTCTTTTGCCCAGGCTAGAGTGCAGTGGTACCACCATAGCTCACTGCAGCCTCCAACTCCTGGGCTCAAGTGATCCTCCTACCTCACCCTCCCAAGTAGCTAGGACTACAGGCCTGTGCCACCACACCCAGCTAATTTTTTTAAAATTATTTTTTGTAGAGATGGGGTCTTGCTATGTTGCCCAGGGTGGTCTTGAACTCCTGGGCTCAAGCAATTCTCCCACCTTGGCCTAAAGTGCTGGGCTTACAGGCACGAGCCACTGAGCTCAGCCTTATGCAGTGTTTAACCAAAAAAGGGATAGGCTTGAATTTATAAAAAAGAAACTAGAAATAATTCTTAATTTGTAAGAAATTTAGATAATAATGAAACTGTTTAACTGCATGTAAACATGCTTCCAGTGTTAGACTTCAGCCAGCACTGCAGAAAGGACACATTTCTGTAGGTTCAAGTTTTGGTTTCTTGTTTCTTTGTTACCAAGCATCAGCAAGTTATTCTTGTGATAGTAGCTTTAGCATTTAAATATCTTTAATGTTGTTCCTGTTGCATTAATTTGTCTGAGCTTATAGGAATGTATTGGAAATGTTACTGTTAGGAGTCTGATTAAAGGTTCTGGTCTTGTTAAAGTCCATATATGAGATTATAATTATATGAATCATTTTTTCAGCTGTCCCCTTCTAAGTATTTCCAGTAGTTTTCATGACAGAAAAATATTTTCATACAAAACAATTTCTTACAGTTTGAGGTAATTTATGAAGTTTTTGTGTTCAGAATTTTCAAAGAGGAGCACAATGATGATAGTTTTAGTCAGCTACTAGGTATTTAACAAATACTAATGAATATTGAACAAATAGCATTCTTAGTAAAGTTTTTGTTTTCATTAAACTCTTAGAAATTTATTAATAAGAGTAATATCTCAAAACACAAATTTGTCAAAACACTTAATGTAACTCTTGAGTCAACTTTGTATGATGTTGTATAATGTCATTCTAATTAAAGGAAGATATTATTTTTAAAATACTAATTTAACTCTATAACTGTTTGTAATCCTATAGGTAATTTTCCCATGATTAGTGATGATTTGGTCAATTCTTACCATCTTCTGCTGTGTGCTTTGGACTTAGTTTATGGAAATGCCCTTCAATGTTCCAATCGTAAAGAACTTGTGAACCCTAATTTTAAAGGTAAGTTTGTAAATCAAAGCTAAATGTGGACAATCCACATTTCTATATTATGTTTACTCTTGGGAGTTGTATACATAGTACATAGAACATAAGTATTTTGAAAGCTTCAATCATTATAGTTATCCAGGGTTCTTATAACTAAGAGTCAAGCTATTTATAAAAATATTTTTGGAAAAAGCAATTGCAAATACCACAAACTTTAAAGTCTTAGGTGACAACTTTACAAGTTTCTGAAATATATACTCAAAAAAGAAATGGCATTTAGAAATTCGAAGTAGCAAAGATGACATTAAAACTGGTAGTGGTTTTCTATGTTGGCAAGCTTTGTGCCTGACATGCTACAGGAAGTCTAAAAGGATTTACTGAAAGAATTTTCATTTCAAATTTTTGCTACAAAACAGTAGTTATGGTCTAAAATAAGTAAAATGAACTTTCATCTTCTAACATATGTATGGAAATGATAATTATTTTGGCATTACATTTAGTAGGCCTTCAGGTATCTAATTTCTATGAATAATATACAGTTAAGAGCCCAAATTGTGATTTATAAAGCAAATAGTAAAAAGTATTTACAGAGTTAATACATAATACTGCTGCTATTTGAATAATACTATAATAGGATTCTGGGTAATTGTCAATTTGGGGGTGGTTCCAATTAGAATTTCAGTTTATTTGATTATCAAGGTAATTTTTTTCTTCTTTTTTGTTTTTAATTATGGGTACATAATAGTTGTATATCTTTATAGGGTACATGCGATGTTTTGATATAGGCATATAATGTGAATTAATCAATTCAGGGTAATTGCGGTATCCATCATGTCAGGCATTTATCGTTATTTTATGTTAGGAGCATTCTATTTCTACTCTTAGTTATTTTAAAGTAGACTCTAACTTATTGTTGATTATAGTCACTTTGTTGTGCTATCAGATATTGTTCATTCTATCTAACTATATTTTTGCAGCCATTAAAAGGTAGATTTTTAAAGTTAGTGGAGATAGTTACTTCAGTTTGCTCCTAGTTTGGTAAATTTAATGTTCCTCATATTCTTTTCCGTGCTTTTTCTCATTTCCTTCCTAACTCCCTTTTATATTTCCATATAGCTGCCTCTGTTCATTTATACCCTCTTTTATGTTTCTTTGATTTCCTTTTCTCTTGTGCTGAGTCTAGGGCAATAATAAACTGTAAATTAATATGATAAATATCTCTACTATAATTAAAGTATATAATCTTTCAACAGCACAATTTTTTAGAAGTGGTGTCTTTGTTTGAATGTAAGGCTTATTAGCAAAGTTATTTTTTATTTTATTTTTGTGATTTTTAGATCTTAGAGCAATATACTGAAATTTAATTTTTTAGTTTCCCCTTAAACCATCTCTAGATAGAACACTGAATAACAAAAATCTTTTGAGTAATGATACTCTTTACCTCTATTTGCCATTTTTTGAAGTATATTTAAATAGAGTCAAATTAGGCCAATATACACTAGTTCCTGTATATTCATATGCTAACTTATGCTGATTATAATATTTATATTTTAGTTTATTATAGTTTAGCAATATACAATTTGGTTTATTGAGTGCTGACTGATGTCTCCATTTTGTGATTCTATACATCATAGGCCTATCTGAAGATTTTCATGCTAAGGAGTCTAAACCTTCCTCTGACCCACCCTGTGTCATTGAGAAACTTTGTTCCTTACATGACGGCCTAGTTTTGGAAGCAAAGGGAATAAAGGAACATTTCTGGAAACCCTATATTAGGAAACTTTATGAGAAAAAGGTTTGTAAGTAGCAAAGAAATAATGTGAAAATGTTTTCTGCAGAAAGAAAAACTTGATTTGATATGATGACTTAAGGATCTCTTCTTTCGTCATAGCTCCTTAAGGGAAAAGAAGAAAATCTTACTGGGTTTCTAGAACCTGGGAACTTTGGAGAGAGTTTGTGAGTACTTCTGTTATGAAACTGTTTTAATATTTTAAATTGTATACTTAGGAAACCTCAGACTTTAGTACTTTTATTGTTTGTACTCTGGAAATTTAGAGTGTGTTTTATGGGAGAATATAGAGACGCAATAAAAATTGTGTTGACTACTACTATGAGCATATGTTTTTAAATTGATCGAAAATGTATGACTGTTTAAAGTTTTATTAATTAAGCTTCTGGATTATAAATTTTGAAATAAAGAAATTCTTTTGGAACTATACAGGTGAAAAATGATGATGTGTAGGAGGTGTTCAGAGGTGTCAGGAGCAGCCAGGACAGATAGTTAAGCTTCTCACCAGAAGCTGCACCTACCAGGCAGGTGAAACACTGAGCAAAATATACGCACTGGGTACTGAATGAGCATAGCTTAGCAAGCTTACATTTTATACCCTTCAGGTTTTATAATTAACAGTGATCCCACTAAAATTTAGCTTTCAAAAAATTATTAGAACTTTTAACAAATAACAAAATGAAATAATTGAAGTGGCCTGAAATGGCAGTTCTGTGAGAGAGTACATTTTGTCTGTATTTTTTTTTCTTATAGTAAAGCCATCAATAAGGCCTATGAGGAGTATGTTTTATCTGTTGGGAATTTAGATGAACGGATATTTCTTGGAGAGGATGCAGAGGAGGAAATTGGGACTCTCTCAAGGTGTCTGAACACTGGTTCAGGAACAGAGACTGCCGAAAGGGTACAGATGAAAAACATCTTACAGCAGCATTTCGACAAGGTGAGTTGAGCCATGCCGGAATTGTGGAAATACAGGAGCAGGTAAGCTAGGGGTCCTGTTTTATTTTGGCAATTCTGCATGCATATTTTACTTCCAATATGAAAAAGAAAATTCCCATCATTCTTTTAATCGAAAGAGTTATTATCTCTACGTTTATTAATTTATTTTTTTGTTAATGTAATTTCAAAGGTTTTAGTTAGGTCTGAGAAAAAGAGAAATTAATATAAATTTAAACAAATGTATCATGCTAATAATTATTGGTTTTGAAAACATCAGCCAGTAATATATAGCTGTATATATAACAAAAAGAGTAGGCATTTAGAAAATGTTAATTGACCTGAACTGGGGCCTTCATTTAAGAAACTGGAGAAACTGAGAATCTACATTCTTTAAGAAAATTCTGTTAAACTGCGTTTTAGAACCACGTGGTGTTATTTCAAGCAAGCACTTAGGATCATGGAGACTATGAGTTTCCCTTCTGTTATGTGGTATTCAGAGAAAACACAAAGCTTTTGACTAGTGTCTCCAGAGCCAGTATGAATAATCCAAAGAGCAACTTGCCTGTAAGTGAGCCGCTTCAGTCTTGAGACTGGTCTTCTTACTGATTCGTCAAATATTCTAAAGTATTTTATATGCCAGATTGTGTCCTGGACACTGGGGATACAGCTGTGAACAAATAGCCGTGAATACCTTGTTCTAAAGAAGCTTATATTCTAGTGTGGGGAGAGGGACAATAGATAGCCAAAGAAGTAAATATATATTATGTGGATGATGACAGATGAAGGAAAATAAAATAGGGTAGTAATAAAACATGGTGGGAAGGGGGAGAATGGATAGGCTGCGGATTCTTGTAGATAAGATGGCTGGGAAGTATCTTGAGGAGGTGACATTAACTGAGAAGTTAATCCTGAAGTAAGTGGGGGAGCAAGCCATGTGAATAGCAGCAGAAGTGTGTTTGAAGCCAAGACCACAGCAAGTGCAAAGCCACGAATTAGGAGCATGATTAACTTTTCGGAGGAACAGTGAGAACACTAGTGTGGTGGGAATAGAATGAGCGAGGGGAAGAGTGGTAAGAATTGAGGGGAGGTGGGGAGCAAGCAAGCCAGGCAGACATGCAGGCTTTGGGAGCCATTGTAGGACTTTGCTTCTGGGTTGATGGACAGGAAAGCTATGAAAGAGGATGTTACTGAGAAGAGCGACTCACATGTGATCTCATTTACATTTTTAAAGGTCTTGTGGGGTAGGGGGTGAGGGGCAAGGGTGGAAGTTGGGAGTTAAGAGGCTGTTACGAAGATTCTGCCGATGGAGAAATGGTTGTATTGGGGCTGTATTTTGGAGATGGCACTCACCTTACTTTCCTTGCACGTTCTACTTATGCCACATTAACTTCCCCAAATGTCACCTTGCTGTTTCCTCTGCCTAGAACATGTTTCTTTAAGATATTCATGTGGCTTACTTCCTTACTTCCTCACTTCATTCTGGTCCCTGATAATCTGATTACTATATAAAATAATAACTACCAATATTCTCCCCAACCCTTAGGATTTCCTTTCCCCCTTACTCTGCTGCTAGTGTTCCTCTTAGTATTTATCACTGCGTGATACGAGGTAGGTAGGTAAGTAGAAAGAATTGTTTATTATCTTTCTCCCTGCATTGGAAGATAAGCTTCTTGAAGGCTACGACCAGTGTTGTATGCAGTGCTCAGCACATAGTAGGCATTCCAAGAATATTTACTATTGACATTTATTGAGAGGGAAGAGCAAGTCTATGGAGAAATCAGCTGTTAGGGTTATCAGCATGTTAAATTTGAGATGTCTTTTAGGCATGCTAGTAGCGAAGCTGAGTTGGCAGTGTGGGTATTCAAAACGGGAGATCACAGCAGAGGCTAGGGTTGTGTGTATGTGTTCTGGGGTCAGGATACAGATGGCTTTTAAAGCCATGGAATGAAGAGAGATTACCAGCAGTATGAATTGATAGAGAATTAAAAGAGGTCTAAGGACAGAGCTCTGAGACACTCCAAATTTTATAGTCTTTGCTTGGAAAAGGAACATCCTAATATTTTAAAAATATCAACTTAACATTTATACCTGAGTTAAAGACAGACTCCTCTTGATCAGAATGCACAGGAAGCTTTACGCTAAGCACTTGAACGGGGCTACCAAGAAGCACCATGCTGACTTTGAGGACTCTGGGCAGGAAGCTGTTTGTGGTTGTCACATCTAGTTTCTTCCGAAACCACTGCTACCTGCGGGCGATGAGGTGACATGCTGCTGCTGCTGTTGATTCTCCTGTACGTGCACAAGGTGTCTTTCCCTCTCAGCGTAGGTGCTGCTTCGTATACAGTGAAGACGTTGGCTGCAAGAAACCTTCTAAGTCAGGGAGCACCTTCTGAATGCAGTTAATCTACCCAGATCATTTTATTGACTTAAAAAAATTATAGAATGGACTTCTATGAAAAAAAAATAAAGGTCTGAGCACTATTGCCATTTAGAACATGAAGAAAGCATATAGATTTATTTTTGTATATATGAATCGCTGTGCTTTTCTGTATCTTATGAAACTTGAATAGTTTGTTCTGTTGCCAGGTGAAAATTTTGCTAGGCGTTTTTAAAACTATCTCTAGAATAAGCACCTTTAATATACAGGGAAATTTGGTTTATCTTGAATATTAAAACATTAAGCTATCTTAACCTTTCATAGTTTATTTGAAAAATGAGAAAAGATGTTTTACTAGCATATGTACTCATGCTTAAATTCTTTGACACTAAGTCATATCTTTTTCATATTTATATTCAAGAATGTTGACTTTAACTTATTTCTTATATCTGTCCACTTTAAGGGGAAAAAACTGATAGATTCTAGTAACAAAAAGTGCAGGAGCGGCAAGAAGACTGATGAAGGCTATTCAGGTTGTCTTTTTCGGGAATGTTTGTTTTATGTTCTCTGTCTGAAGCACATTTGAGGATGTAGATGGGCTTCTGTTAAATCATGGATTTATTTGGGCCAGATGTAATTCACAGTTTTCTTGTGTCAATCTTTTGAGTGTTTGCAAAGATAGCAGTAGATGAGAGCTGTGAAATTCCATTTCTCAGAGATGAGAATGATATTCTTAATTTTTTCAAGTGAGTATGATGCTTACCTCAGCTTAAGTTTTAAAGGGGGAATAATGGGGAGCTATACCTTATCTTAAAGGTTTAACTTTTAGGAGACAAACTTTTAGTTAGCTAAATACAATTGTCCTTTCACACATCTTCACATGGATAGTGGTGGCTCCTAGTGGTGTTATGTTTAAATTCCAGGAATGGCGACATTTGAGTCACTGAAGTTTGTTGACATTGTAATGACAAAATTTGATTGGCTTAAATTCCCATTTGTGAAGTGATTTAAAGTCTTTCTGACCTAAAATAATGTCTTTCTTTTTTAAATTCACTTAATTTTTTTCTTTAGTCTAAAGCACTTAGAATCTCCACACCACTTACTGGTGTGAGGTACGTTAAGGAGAACAGCCCTTGTGTGACCCCAGTTTCTACAGCTACACATAGCTTGAGTCGTCTTCACACCATGCTGACAGGCCTCAGGAATGCACCAAGTGAGAAACTGGAACAGATTCTCAGGTTAGTTTGAGCCCTGTCTGCCTGCCAATATTTGGTTGTTGATTGTTTTCCAATTTCTTCTGTTAATTTTTCACTATTAGTGCCTTAATTCACCCATTAATAATTTTATGTCAGTTCCATGCTTAGTCCGGTCGTTAGTCCATAGAGGACCTAGCAATAGAAGATGTATAAATAGAAGACCATGTTTCCTCAGATTTCTTTCATGTAATCAGTAGCTACTATAGAACTACGGTCTCCAAATCCTGGGCCATGCCCAGTACCAGTCCATGGGCCTGTTAGGAACTGGGCTGTGCATCACCGCCTGAGCTCTGCCCACCACCCTCCACCCCCGGCTCCCAGTCCATGGAAAAGTTGTCTTCCATGAAACTTAGGAACTGGGGGGCTGCAGAGCGGAGAGTAGTGGGTGAGCCAGAAAAGCTTCATCTGTATTTACAGTCTCTCTGCTCCCCATCACTTGCATCACCGCCTGAGCTCTGTCCCTCCCCACCCCCTGTCCGTGGAAAAATTGTCTTCCATGAAACCAGTCCCTGGTGCCAAAAAGGTTGGGGACTGCTGCTGTAGAATAAAGCAGCAAACTGTCTTATTGCCAACTGTTCTATGTTAAGATTTTAGCGTGGGCAGGGGGCAGTCAGTGAAGATAGTAGTTGTCAAAGGTCTTTGTGAAAAGGATTGAACTTGAGTAAAGTTCTGAAGGGTGGGTCAGATTTGCAAAGATTGGCAGCATTCCACATGTTCATAAAGACAAGACAAAACCACTATGACTTTTGTAAGCTCTATGAGACATCCTTTGCCTGAAAAGAAGTTAACTGCCTTTAGTTCCTTTGATCTGCCTGAGACTGATCAGTCAGTTTTAGTGAAAAGCAGAGTAGAATGAATCTCATCTTGTGTATAACCTTTGTGGTGAGCTGATTTGAAAAATTACCTCCAAGGTCCCTCCTAATTCTAAAACTGTATAGTTTGATGACATAGACTCTATAGGACCCCATTTAATTTCTGGTGGTTTGGCATCAAGAAAACCCTGTATACACACATAAGTAATTTTCCACTCATAGTTGGGCTTATTAAATGCCAAGGCTGTCAACTTTTCCTTTAAATTTTCATGACATCTACTTTATTCACAAACTTGATTGTGATTTACTGTCAACAAGCTAAGTCTACATGTCCTCTTCCTAACTCATGTTTTTCAGGTGGACCTTGTTTGCCTTGAATTTAGATGCATTTGATAAATACATTTTAGAAACCTGTCTTAATCTCTGTATCTTCCAGACCTCTTTACAATTTCTAACCAGGCATAACAGCTTCTCTAATCTTAAGTACCATTAGTGAGGTTAAATATTGCCAGTAGATACTAGGTAAAAGCAAAGGTGTGTAAAAAGGTGTGCGTGTTCATAAATAAGATTGTGCCTACATATGATATTCAGTAGTTATCTCTAACAAGATTATAACTGATTTTTATTTTCTTTATAATTTTCTAAAGTTGCTTCATTTTTACAAGGAATATGTGTATCTGTGATCAAGATAAAAGCATAGTTGTTACAAAAAAGGCTATATGGTAATAATTTGTATAATGCTTCTGCTTTGAACATATATTGCTTTCTAATAAAGAAAATGAAGGAAATAAACCTTGTTTTGGGGGTAAAAATGTAGAATGTCAGTAGCAGTTTATATTAGTCTGTAATGTAGGTTATATACCCCTTCATTCTGTTTTCTTCCAGAAGTTCTTAATGGGAATTGTACTGCCCTCTAGGGAAATAGGTGAGGGCAAGTTTGGTTGTCATCAGTAATTGGGGATGTACAGGGTGAGTGGAGGCCAGTCACAGACATCATATGGGCCCAGACCAAGTTTGCTAAACTTACTGCAGTAAAAGGTATAATCCCACACAAGAAATTTTTTTTTTTTACTCAAACTAGTAAATACCACCACCTTTGATAAGGAAGTATGGGACCTCTTGGATTAATTTGGGAGGTGTATAGTTTCTGTTCAAGGTTTTGTTTTTTTTTTAAGATAGGGTCTCATTCTGTTGCTTGGGCTAGAGTGCAGTGGTGTCATCATAGCTCATTGCAACCTCATACTCCTTGGCTTGAGCGATCCTCCTGCCTCAGCCTCCCAAGTAGCTGGGACTACAGGCACACACAACTGTGCCCATCTAATTTTTCTATTTTTTTTTTGTAGAGACGTCTCGCTCTTGCTCAACTCCTGACCTCAAATGATCCTCCTGCCTTGGCCTCCCAGAGTGCTATGATTAAAGGCACAAGCCAGCATGCCCGGCATCGGCAAGACCTTTAAATTAGATAATTTCTTTTTATTTTTTTTAGGACATGTTCCAGAGATCCAACTCAGGCTATTGCTAACAGATTGAAAGAAATGTATGAAATATATTCTCAGCATTACCAGCCAGATGAGGATTTCAGTAATTGTGCTAAAGGTAAAGTTTAACATTGTCTGTCTATACTGCTCTCATCTTTGAAGTTTAACTATATGGAGTCCTTTCTTGTTAACTGAGTCAGAAATATGAGGAAAGGATTTATGCCTTTAGACCAAAGGCTAGAATATAGCTTCCCAATTTTTCTGCCAACCCAGCGATTTCTGAGCCATTCTCAGTAAGAGAGAAATTTTAGGATGATATCTTTATCATGCAGGACTTCTGATGCATTTTTATTTGCAGATCTTTAGTTTTCATTTGAAAACTGGAAATTAAATAGAAGTATAGTGATGCTTCAATATATTAAAAACAGTAACAGAAGATATAGCTATTATATGCCCAAACCTGGCCTAGAGTTGTTCGATCTCATGAACTGGAACTAAGTGGGTGTGGAATAGTAAACCAATTATATATTTCTTAGCATAGAGCTGTTTTGTTCAAATATATAGGAAAAAAAAGGGGAGTGTGAATCTTAATGGTATTATGGTTCTTTATATGCAAATTTCATTTCACAGTTTTAGAAAAATTTGAATGTTGTCATAAAGAAAATTAAGGTATCTTAGGAATAATTAAAACACCAATTGTAAGAAATGTATATGTCTGAAGGGTGGGTTGGTTTTTAAATTTTATTTTGTGGGTGGAGGGCGGGGATGGGCTTCATTTTCCACAGTGTTTATTTTCTTTTTTGTGTCCTTTTTGTGTTGTTTAATTATTTCTACAGAAGTTGCCAGCAAACATTTTCGTTTTGCAGAGATGCTTTACTATAAAGTATTAGAATCTGTTATTGAGCAGGAACAGAAAAGACTGGGAGACATGGATTTATCTGTGAGTAAAATACCCAGTGTATTGATCAGCACAATAAAACATAGTTTCCTTCCTACCCTACCCACCAAAAAAAAAGGCTTTATTGAAGAAGTAATATATGGCTTTCAGAGAATAAGACTGGCACCTAAGGAAACTTGTGTTCTGAGCCCTCTCACCTTCAGTCCCCCACTTCAGCAGGCCAAGGGTGATCACGTACAACTTCTGAGGGTGGGAAGACTCTATAGTCAAGGATTAAAAGATTCAGGCTTAACCTTACGTTGCTAAATAACATAGAATTTTTATTCAAGCCCTGTATAGCCAGAATAAATTGAGTATTGACTGGTTAGGACATTTTTTTTATTTTTAAGAGATGGGGTTTCACTCTGTTGCCCAGGCTGGAGTGCAGTGTTGTGATTATAGCTCACTGTAACCTCCAACTCCTGGGCTCAAGCCGTCCTCCCACCTCAGTCTCCCAAACAGCTAGGACTGCAGGTTGTGCCACCATGCCTGGCTAACTTTAAAAAATTTTATTAGAGATGGGGTCTTGATAATGTTGCCCAAACTGGTCTCAAATTCCTGGTCTCAAGTGATCTGCCCACCTCAGCCTCCCAAAGTGCTGGAATTATAGGCATGAGTTCAGCCTGGATAGGATTTTAACATAAATATTCAACCATTCCTCTTTGGCTAAGAAAATTATTTTTCTTAGGTTTTACTGGTTAAGAAATATGAATTGATTTTTCTATAAATGATATTTATGTTTAATAACATCAATAAAGGTAATTTTTTAAAAAGCTAATTTTTAAAATAACATTTCAAAGAAAATTGTAAAACTTACCAATATTTTAATTCCTTGTAACTGTTTACATTTTTTTTTTTTTTTTTTTGGAGACAGAGTCTCACTCTCTTGCTTGGGGCGAGTGCCGTGGCGTCAGCCTAGCTCACAGCAACCTCAAACTCCTGGGCTCAAGCAATCCTACTGTCTCAGCCTCCCAAGTAGCTGGGACTACAGGCATGCGCCACCATGCCCGGCTAATTTTTTCTGTGTATATTTTTAGCTGTCCAATTAATTTCTTTCTATTTTTGGTAGAGACGGGGTCTCACTCTTGCTCAGGCTGGTCTCGAACTCCTGAGCTCATAACGATCCGCCCGCCTCGGCCTCCCAGAGTGCTAGGATTACAGGTGTGAGCCACCGCGCCCGGCCTACATTTTTTTATGTATATTAAAAAATGGCTATATATGGCTGTATGAACTTAAAGAGCTGTTTTATGACTTAATTTTTTTTGTGTGTGAACATATACAGAAGGGTATAAAAAATATAGTTTAGGGGCTAATATTAAGTGGATAGCTGTATACTCAGTAACTTAATTTAAAACCTTTTTTTTAAATTGTGGTAAAATATTCATAACAGTTACCCTTTAGCCACTTTTAAGTTTATAATTTAATGGCATTAATGAAGTACAGTCACAGTGTTGTGTAATCACAGCTATTAACATATCCATCTCCAGAGCTTTTTCACCATCCCAAACTGGAAGTCTGTACCCATTAAACACTAACTCCCCATTCACCCCTCTCTGTAGCCCCTAGTACCCTCTATTCTACTTTGTCTCTATGAATTTCCCTGCTGTAGATAGCTCATATGATGGAATCATACAATATTTGTCCTTTTGTGTCTGGCTTACTTCATTTAGCATGATGTTTTCAGGGTTCATCCATGTTGCAGCAGGTATGAGAATTTCATTCCTTTTTAAGGCTGAATAATATTCCACTGTGTATATACTACATTTTGTTTATTCATTCATCTGTTGATGGACATTTAGGTTGTTTCTGCCATTTGGCTACTGTGGATAATGCTGCTATGAACATTGGTGTACAAGTATCTGAGTTCCTGCTTTTAGTTCTTTCGAGTTCCTCATACCTAGAAGTGGAATTGCTGGAACATATGGCAATTTTATGTTTAGTTTTTTGAGGAACTGGCATACCATTTTATATTCCCACCAGCAATGCATAAGGGTTTCAATTTCTCCATACCCTCAAAACATTTATTATTTTTCATTTTTTCAATAATATCCATCCTAATGGGTATGAAGTTGGTATCTCCAGATGCTTTTGATTTGCATTTTCCTAATGACTATGATGTTGAATATCTTTTCATGTGCTTGTTGGCCCTTTGTATATCTTTAAAGAAATGTCTATACAGGTCCTTTTTTATTTGGGCTATTTGCTTTTTTGTTGACAAGTTGTAGGAGTTCTTTATGCACTCGGATACTAATCTTTTATCGGATATCCGATTTGTCAATGTTTTCTCCCATTCTGTGGGTTATCATTTTACTCTATTCAGTCTCCTTCCATGCACAAAATTTCTAAATTTTGATGAAATCCAAATTATCTTTCTTTTCTTTTGAGCCTATGCTTTTGGTACCTGAGTAACTTTTTAATTAAAGAATAATAAATGTCTGTATATAACTTTGGAAAATTATAAGCAAAAAGAAGAAAATAAAAATGATCTGTGATTATATCACCTGGTGATAAACATGTTGACTTTGGGTACGTGGTCATCTGGTCAGTCACCTGCCTGCCTCCCTTTAATCTATCTTTTTATGACAGTGGCCTCTTACTGTAAATACTGTTTTGAAACATCTTTCCACATCATTATTCTTTAAGCTTCAGGGTAATGTGTATGTTTTGGTTAGGGATGTAATCTCTTTTATTAGATATATTTCATAGTATGTAAGGTTTTTAAGTCTTATACTTTTTAAAAATATTTTTTCTTTACTAGAAAATGGGCTTATTTATACAGTAAGTGAAGTTTTGTTAAGAAAATAAGCACATTTCACTCAGAAAATAAGACTTTCTTTGGTATTTTCATTTAGCTTGACTGGGTATGAAATGTTTTTTAAGAATAGACTAATGTTTCTAAATGCTAATAACTTTATTTTACAGGGTATTCTGGAACAAGATGCATTCCACAGATCACTCTTGGCCTGCTGCCTTGAGGTCGTCTCTTTTTCTTATAAGCCTCCTGGGAATTTTCCATTTATTACTGAAATATTTGATGTGCCACTTTATCATTTTTATAAGGTATTTTTAAAAATATAATAACGAGGAAACTATAGATGAGACCAACTTCCTGTTGTTAGTCATTTGGTTCAAGTTAACATCTAAGTATATTTATATATTTATCATTTTTAATTATATATTTAATCTCTATTTGGGGAGCAGAGAAGAAATAGAATATTAAGACATATAAATTATTTTCATATTATATGAAAGATCTATTTAGGGTAAAAGTTTCATTTGATTACTCCCTTTATCTAATAAAGGCTTTTAAAATACTATGATTTTATGAGCTAAGAAGGCTTAAAAAAAAAGTAGCACATATCACTAGCTAATCTTGTATAGCAACCTTCTTTTTTTAGTTTATAAAAATTAAATAACATTGAAAGAGTCTTCCAGAAAAAAATGAAAGTTCTGTGTCACATGTTATATAGAGGCACAGGGTTAAAGTATTGATTTGGTAGCTGTTTCCTTCTTGATATTGACTTAGCTTATGAGTTTTTCTTAACTTTCATATGATAGCCAAAACTAATTTTTATAGTGGCATAGGTTGAATGCTTACAGATTTTTTATTTGAAATTTTAAGAATGATGTTTTTTAACCAATAAAGGCATGTTTTTTCATTTAAAAATTTTTGAAATACATCACTATACAAAAGATTTTATATAATTCATACATCTAGTTTAAATAATAATTACAAAGACAGTGAAGTAAGAGTGGCTGTTTCAAAATAATATTTCAGCTTGTAATTTTTGATAATTATTTTGCTAAATATTTATAAATATTTACTAATTATTATTAAGTGAACCAGGGCATTTTTCTTTATTTCAGGTGATAGAAGTATTTATTAGAGCAGAAGATGGCCTTTGTAGAGAGGTAGTAAAACACCTTAATCAGATTGAAGAACAGATCTTAGATCATTTGGCATGGAAACCAGAGTCCCCACTCTGGGAAAGAATTAGAGACAATGAAAACAGAGTTCCTACATGTGAAGAGGTTTGTGAAAATATCTTAACGTCTTTTTATAAGAAAAGTACATCAGTATCTAGTGTATTCGTAATATCCTTTCACAGAGAGCAAGTAAATATAGTGTCTTCCTGTTGGGAGGTGGGAGGGTCGCAGTTGGGTTTAAGGTGGTATGATGGCCCCATATCAAAGAAGAAACAAGAGTCAGAAATAATTCGTAATGGTCCCAGGATTTCAGCAGCAGAGTAAAATTTCAGTGTTCTTTCTTGATTTCCTGATCAAGTTGCTGTTCCTTAGAGTAGTTGTCCAAATCAGTAATGAAGGTTGATCCATATTTAGTATCCAATTACCAGGTTTTGAATTTTTAAAGACTGCCAATTTTTTTTTTTTAACTTTAGTATGAAAATGGGAAAGATAGCTGATTTTATTTAGTGGAATAATTGACGAGTCAAGATAGTTTTTTCTTTTATCTTAGATATTATTCTGTGTTTAATCAAAATGCTTTTTTGGATATTACCATTCTGGGTAAACAATTCTTTGTAGGTCATGCCACCTCAGAACCTGGAAAGAGCAGATGAAATTTGTATTGTTGGCTCCCCTTTGACTCCCAGGAGGGTGAGTGAAGTTCGTGCTGATACTGGAGGACTTGGAAGGAGTAAGTTTAAAATAAGGGGAATATTTTGGGGCCTAATATCTGGAGATTTAAATTTCATCCAAACCTACACATGTAGTTAATAGGGTATATATAGAAGAAAATACACTGTGCATTTTAGCCCCACATGGATCCACCTAAAAGAAATGCTTTTAACGAGTATTTAAGAGCACAGGAAAAATATATGATGTAACAAGTATCTTTTAAAAAGCATAGAATGCAGGCTGGGCACAGTGGCTCACACCTGTAATCCTAGCACTCTGGGAAGCTGAGGTGGATCGCTTGAGGCTAGGAGTTCGAGACCAGCGAGACCCCATCTCTACAAAAAATAGAAAAATTAGCCAGGCATGGTGGCGTGCCTGTAGTCCTAGCTACTTGGTTGGGTAAAGCAGGAGGATTGCTTGAGCTCAGGAGTTTAAGGTTGCTGTGAGCTATGATGATGCCACTGCACTCTAGCCTAGGAGATAGAATGAGACCCTGTCTCAAAAAAAAGGGTAGAATACTATAAATTTATTTTTAAAGTATATGTTTATCTGTAAGCATACAAAAGGGTGGAAATGGAAAAACTAAACTATTAAGAATGATTATTGTTGGGTGATAGAATTCCCAGTAATATCTGTAAATTTTTTTAGGCAAGTACGTTATTACTTTTAAAACCAGGAGAAGTAGAAAAGTCACCGTAAAGATAGAGCTGCTTGATCCAGTCAGGTACAGACAAGCCAGTGAGTTAAGAGGACTGAGCACGTTCAGCTTTGACTCTGTCAGTTGAGATGTGCTACCCTGGCTAATGTGACACTGTTGCTGGCCCAAGAAGTATAGAAAAGCACAGTTTTGCTTTGCATCTGGTTTATGTTTTAGGCAGCTCCTTAGATCTGTCAGGTGCAAGGTTTAAGTTTACATATGTGAGATATAACTATTTTTTAAAAGAGCAATTCTGTAAATCCAGAGAGTTCTAAATCTTTGGATGCCATTAGAACATTCTTGTTTCTAGATCAGTTTTATAATGTGATTGATAGGCACTGGCTATAGAAGAAAGATCAATTTTAAAGTCAAGAATCACTCTCAGTTAGTGTATACTCAATAAATATGGATGAGAAAAGTGAAAATGTCTTCATTTATGAGGGAGGTGTCATAATGGCTTAACTATTTTTCTGCTTACTATCCACTCAGACCCATCCACAGATCTATCGTCTGGTCTTTCTCAGTCTATTTCTGTGGAGGTTAAACCTTTCCTAATCTACAGATTAGGACTTTAATCTGTATTTAGCACTTCTCCATTTTCCTGAGGTCTCTTGGTACTTTATAAGAAAATGATCTTAATGTATTCTTTCTGATTCTGCAGCTTTGTACCAAATACAAATCTAGTAAGTTTATTTTCTTTTGTATCATTAAGAAATGTTAAGCCATAGTCTATTAGGATGTATTCCTGTCAGTGCCTCTTATGACCTCCCTACGTAGATTTTTAAATTTTAAAACACACAAATGCAGTTTTTATAGGTAGACACAGAAGAGAGAAATGAATGCTTCTCACAAATTCAGACATTGGTGTGAGTACTTTAAAATAGACCAATTCGTAATTGCTGTAGAGTTTCTGTTCTGGGTGATGAAAAAATTTTAGAAATAGTAGTGACTGTTGCCCAACATTGTGAATGTGTTTAATGCCACTGAATAGTATACTTTAAAATGGTTAAAATGGCAAATTTTGTCATATATTTTACCATAATTTAAAAAATTAATAATATGCCAAACCCATTGAATTCTACAGTTTAAATGGGTAAAATGTATAGTATGTGAACTATATCTCAATAGCACTATTTAAAAAAATAATAAACTATGCTTAGTTAAGTCTAAACCATGTTATGTTCACTTGCTGAAGAATATTACTGAATTTTAATAATTTTCTATATGTGGAAAAAGACAGATGAAAATTTACAAAACTGGAGGAGGGTATGCTCCTAGATGACACGACATGCTACCATCATCTCCCCTTATCAAGTAGTGGCTTTACAGTGCAATCACATCCTACATGAGTGTTAGGTAGAAATTAAATGTAGTCAAAAATATTATTGAAAATTAGAATAAGCCCTTAAATTGCCCCTAAATCATGAAGGCCCTGTAATGGTGGAGGACAGAGTCTGGTTTCATTTAGGGGAAGGGGGAGTAGAAAGGGAGCACTGCAAGACAGAAAATTCCTTTTTAAAATTTTGCTCTCAGTAGTGTTGAATTTTCCTTAGTGGAATGTAGGTATGATATCACTTCTGTAATTTTTGTTTGCTTTTTAAATTATGAAATATTTCAAACACTGTAGTTTTTTTTTTTTTAACATAACAGCTTGGATGGAAGCCATATCTCAGTCTCCTTGAGTTAAATGATTTGTTTGATTTGTTTTGACCCTAGGCATAACCTCTCCAACCACACTATATGACAGGTACAGCTCCCCAACAGCCAGCACTACCAGAAGGCGGCTGTTTGTTGAGAATGATAGCCCCTCGGATGGAGGGACACCTGGGCGCATTCCCCCACAGCCCCTAGTCAATGCTGTCCCTGTGCAGAATGTATCTGGGGAAGCTGTTTCTGTCACACCAGTTCCAGGACAGACTTTGGTCACCATGGCAACCGCCACTGTCACAGCCAACAATGGACAAACAGTAACCATTCCTGTACAAGGTAAGGAAAGCAGAGATGGATATTGAGTTCTTTCTCGGTGGTATTTATTGGAAAGTTACCTGAGATTTGGCTGGAGTGACACAATATGGGACAGAAGAGAGATGGGAAGAGGGGGATCGGGAGGGGAGAAATTGGAAACCTCTGCCTGGAGAACCTTGTACTATCAACATTTTCTTCATGCTTTTTCCTCTATAACAAACTGTAGGTATTGCCAATGAAAATGGAGGGATTACATTCTTCCCGGTCCAAGTCAATGTTGGGGGACAGGCACAAGCTGTGACTGGCTCCATCCAGCCCCTCAGTGCTCAGGCCCTGGCTGGAAGCCTGAGCTCTCAACAGGTGACAGGAACAACTTTGCAAGTCCCTGGTCAAGTGGCCATTCAACAGATTTCCCCAGGTGGCCAACAGCAGAAACAAGGCCAGCCTTTAACCAGCAGCAATATTAGACCCAGGAAGACCAGCTCTTTATCGCTTTTCTTTAGAAAGGTAATTTTTCATGTATCCTTACCCAGAGCATGAGCTTGGGAAATAAAAGTGTTAAACCAAGTTTGAAATGGTTTTGTTTATCTACTAGGTTTACCACTTAGCAGGTGTCCGCCTCCGGGATCTTTGTGCTAAACTAGATATTTCAGATGAACTGCGGAAAAAAATCTGGACCTGCTTTGAATTCTCCATAATTCAGTGTCCTGAACTTATGATGGACAGACATCTGGACCAGTTATTAATGTGTGCCATTTATGTGATGGCAAAGGTGAGTGCCGTTTGGAACTGAAAAAGCAAAGATACTGCTTCATTACTCAGAACGTTTTTAACAGCTTTATTGAGACAATTTATATACCATATCATTCACCCATTTAAAATGTACAACTTAATGGGTCTTAGTATATTCACAGATATGTGCAATCATCATCACAATTTTAGAACATACTATTCCATTGTATAGATATTTGACAGTATTATCCATTTATCAGTTGATGGATATCTGGGTTGTTTCTACTTTGTGGCTATTATGTATAACACTGCTGTTAGCATTTGTGTATAAGTTTTTGTGTAGACATATGTTTTCATTTCTCTAGGGTGTATACTTAGGAATGGATTGCTGGGTCATATACTAACTCTATGTTTTAACCATTTGAGGAACTGCCAGACTGTTTCCCAAAGTATTGTACCATTTACATTCCCATCAGAAATACATAAAGGTTTTAATTTCAGCACCTTTTATTAAATTACTTTGTTTAAATAACTTATTGAGGTGAAATTCACATAGTACAAAATTAACCATTTTAAAGTGAACAATTCAGTGGCATTTAGTACATTCACAGTGTTGCATACTCACCACCTCTGTCTAGTTTCAGAACGTTTCCAGCCCTGCAAAGTAAAACTCCTTACCCATTAAGTCGTTTCTCCCCATTCTCCTTCCCACAGCACCTGGGAACCAGCAATTTGCATTCTGGCTCTATGGATTTATCTGTTCTTGATAGTTTATATAAATGGAATGATACAATATGTGACCTTTGGTGTATGGCTTCTTGGGATAATGTTTTTGAAATTTATCCATGTTGTAGCATGTATATATACTTCTGTTCTATGGCTGAATAATATTCTGTCATATGGATGTACCATAATTTATCCATTCATCCACTGATGGATATTTGGGCTATTTCTACCCTTTGGCTATAGGCAACAGTGCTGTCGTGAATGTGTATACACATGTACTTGTTTGAGTGCCTGTTTTCAATTCTTTTAGGTTTATACTTAGGAGTGGAATTTCAGGGTCATTTGAGGAACCATCATACTGTTTTCCAGAGTAGCTGCACCATTTTACATTGTTACCCATAGTACACAAGAGTTCCAGTTTCTCTACATCCTTGGCAACTTTTTTAAGTTTTTAAAATTATTATAGCCATCCCAGTGGTTATTGAATGGTATCTCATTGTGGTTTTGATTTGTATTTCCCAAATGACTAATGATGTTGAGCATCTTTTATTGTGCTTTATTGGCCATTATTATCTGAGTTCTTCATTCTAGCCATTCTAGTGGGTGTGAAGTGCTATCTCATTGTGGTTTTGATTTCTGTTTGCCTGACGACTAATGATGTCAAGCATGTTTTCATGTGCTTACTAGCCATTTGTGTTAATATATCTTCTTTGAAGAATTATCTGTTTAAATATTTTCCCCATTTTTTAATTGGGTTATTTGTCTGTTTATTGTTGAGTTGTTGGAGTTCTCTATATATCCTGGGTACAACTACCTTGTCAGTATGTGATTTGTAAGTATTTTCTCCTATTCTGTACATTAACATTTCACTTACTTGACAGTGTTGTTTGAAGCATGAAAGTTTTAAATATTGGTGAAGACCAGTGACCTATGTTTTAGTTTGTTGCTTGTGCTTTGGATGTCATATCTAAGAATCCATTGCCAAATCCAAGATCACGAAGATTTATCCCTATGTTTTCTTTTGAGGTTTATAGTTTTACTGATACGGTTAGGTTTTTCATCCATTTTGAGTAATTGTTGTATGAGCTAAAAGTCCAACTTCATTCTTTTGTGTGTGGCTGTGTAGTTGTCCCAGCACCATTGTTGAAAAGACCGTTTTTTCCCTGACTGAATGGTCTTGGCACCTTCATCAAAAATCAGGTGATCATAGACGGACACTGGGGTTTATTTCTGGACTCTAAATTCTATTCCATTGGTTTGGAAATTGGGAAATGCGAGTTCTCCTACTTTTTCTTTTAAAATTATTTTGGCTATTCTGAGTCCCTTGAAAAATGAATTTTAGAATCAGATTGTCAGTTTCACTAAGGAGTCAGCTGGGATTCTGATAGGGTGGCATTGAATCTATAGATCAATTTGGGGAGTATTGCCATCTTAATAGTTTTAAGTCTTCTGATCCACAAACATGGAATGTTTTTCCATTTATTTAGATCTTCTATTTCTTTTGACAATATTTTGTGCTTTTCAGAATATACATTTTGCATTTTTTTGTTAAATTTATTCCTACTTTTTTTGTTTTTTTTTTTTTTTAGAGATGGGGTCTTGCTATGTTGCCCAGGCTGGCCTCAAATTTCTGGGCTCAAGCTATCCTCCCACTTCAGCCTTCCAAGTAACTGGGACCTCAGGCATGTGCCATTACGCCCAGCTTGCATATTCTTTTTGATACTATTATAAATGCAGTTGTTTCTTTGTTGATACGTTCATTCCAAGTGTATAGAAATACAATCGATTTTTGTATATTGATCTAGTGTCTAGTAACCTTGCTGAACTTATTATTTATTTATTTATTTTGTGTGTGAATAAAGTTTATTTTTTAGAACACTTTAGGGTCACAGTAAAACTGAGCAGAAAGTACATGTATCTCCTGTACACTCCACATGTGCAACCTGTACCTCCTGTATTATGGACATCCCCCACGAGAGTGGTACAATTGTTACAATCAACAAACCTACAATAACACATCATTATTACTCAAAGTCCATAGCTTCCATTAGAGTTCATTCTTGGTGTTGCACATTCGATGGGTTTTGAAAAGTGTATGATGACATGTATCCACTGTTATGGTATCATGCAGAATAATTTCAGTGCCCTAAAGATCCTCTGTGCTCAGCTTTTTCATCCACACTCCCCAACCCCTGGCAACCACTACTCCTTTTACTGTCTCCATAGTTTTGCCTTTTCCAGAATGCCATATTTTTGGAAATCTACACTATGTAGCCTTTTCAGATAGGCTTCTTTCACTTATTAATACACATTTAAGATTTTTCCATGTCTTTTCATGGATGATGCCTCATTCCCTCGTAGCTCTGAATAATACTCCCTTGACTGGATATACCATAGTTTATCCATTCACCTTCTGAAGTACATTTTGGTTACATCTAAGTTTTTGAAATTAACAATAAAGTTGCCGAAAACATCTGCAGGCAGCTTTTGTGTGGACATACATTTTCCACTCATTTTGGTAAATACCAAGGTGCATGGCTGCTATTTACTTTTGTAAGAAACTGCCAAGCTGTCCTCCAAAGTGGCTGTACTATTTTTGCATTCTCACCAGCAGCAAATGCAAGTTCCTGTTGTTCTATCTCCTCACCAGCATTTGGTGTTGACAGTGTTCTGGATTTTGGTATATAGTATATTAATAGGTATATAGTAGTGCATATTTTTTAAGAGACAGAGTCTCACTCTGTTGCCTAGGCTGGAGTGCAGTGTTGCAATCATAGCTCACTGTAACCTTGACTCAAGCAATTCTCCCACATCAGCCTCGAAGCAGCATGCGCCACCATGCCTGGCTAATTTTTTAAAAAATTTTTGTAGAAATAGGGTCTTGCTGTGTTGCCTAGACTGGCCTCAAGCAATCCTCCTGCCTTGGCCTCCCAAAGTTTTGGAATTACAGGTGTGAGCCACCACGCCCAGCCTCATTTTTGTTTTAAGGATGACATACGTTGTGGAGAATTTTGTCATATACTTATTTGCCATCTTATATCATCTTTGAAGACATGTCTGCCCGGGTCTTTGACTCATTTTTTAACTGTATTGTTTGCTTTCTTATTTTTGAGTTTTAGGAGTTCTTTGTATATTTTGGATAACAATCCTTTATCTGATATATTTTTTGCAAATATTTTCTCCCAGTTTGGGATTTGTTTTCTCATTCTCTTGACAGTGTCTTGTGGAGCAGAAGTTTTTGATTTTACTGAAGTTCAGACTATCCATTATTTCTTTCATGGATCATGCCCTTGGCATTTGTATCTAAAAAATCATTACCATACTCCAGGTCATCTAGAGTTTCTACTATGTTTTCATATAGGACTTTTATAATTTTATATTTTACATCTACATTCTGAGTTAATTTTTATTAACAGTATCTGTATCTAGATTCACTATTTTTTTTTTTTTTTTGTCTGTGATGTTCAGTTGTTCTAGAACCATTTGTTGAAAAGACTATCTTTGCTCCCTTGTATTGCCATTGCTCCTTTGTCAAAAATGAGTTGACTATATTTATGTGGGTCAATTTCTGGGCTCTCTGTCCATAGATCTATCTGAAAGGAGAGATCTATTTGTCCGTCTTTTGCCAATACCACACTGCCTTGAGTACTGCAGTTTTATAGTAAGTCTTGAAGTAGGATAGTGTCAGTCCTCCAACTTTGTTCTTCTTCTGCAGTATACAGTTGGCTATTCTGAATCTTTTGCTTCCCCACATGAACTTTACAATCGGTTTGTCAACATCCACAAGATAACTTGCTGGGATTTTTATTGGGATTATATTGTATTTATAGATCAGTTTAGGAAGAACTGACATCCCAATAATAATGAATCTTCCTATCAATGAACATGTAATATCTCTCCATTTATTTATTTCTTCTTTGATATTTTCATCAGAGTGTTGTCATTTTTCTTATATGGATCTTGTATGTATTTAATTAGATTTAGATCTAAATATTTCATTTGGGGGAGGTGCTATTGTAAGTGATAATGTGTTTTTAATTTGAAATTCCATTTGTTTATTGGTGATGTAGAGGAAAGTGATTGACTTTTATATGTTAGCTTTGTATGCTGCAATGTTGCTATAATTACTTATTAAGTCCAGGAGTTCTTTGGTAAATTCTAAGAGATTTTCCACATAGATGATTATATCATTTGCAGACAGTTTTATTTCTTCCTTCATAATCTGTATAACTTTTATTTCTTTCTCTTGTCTTACCGCATTAGCTAGGGCATCCAGTATGATGTTGAAAAGGAGTGATGCAAGAAGAGAAACTTGCCTTGTTCTTTATATTAGTAAGAAAGCTTCTAGTTGCTCACCATTAATTATGGTGTTAGCTGTAAGATTTTAAAAAAAAATTTTTTATTGCAGCATGTTATGGGGTTACAAATGTTTAGGTTACGTATATTGCCTTTGCCCCACCCGAGTTAGAGCTTCAAGACAGTGTGCACTGCACCCATTAGGTGTCTATGTACCCATCCCTTCCTCACCCCCCATCTGACAGACACCTGTTGAATGTTACTACTATGTGTGCATTTAAGTGTTGATCAGTTAAAACGAATTTGATGGTGAATACATGTGGTGCTTGTTTTTCCATTCTTGTGATACTTCACTTAGTAGAATGGGTTCCAGCTCTATCCAGGATAATACAAAAGGTGCTAGATCGCCATTGTTTTTTGTGGCTGAACTTATTTATTAGTCCTACTAGTTTTTTAGCAAATTCCTTAGGATTTCTATATACGATATTATGTAATCTGCTTATAATTTTACTTCTTCTTGTCCACTGGATGCCTTCTTTTCCTTTTCTTTCTTAATTACCCAGAGTGCTAGGATTACAGGTGTGAGCTACCACACTTGGCCTCCCTTCTATTCCTAGTTTGTTGAGTGCTTTTATCATGAAAGGATTTTAGATTTCGTCAAATGCTTTTTTTCTGTGTCCATTGAGATCATGTGTTTTTTGTTTTCTATTAATGTAGTATATTACATGGATTGATGTTCATATGGTAAACCAGCTTTGCATTCCTAGTGTAAATCTCTCTTCGTCATGGTGTATAATTGTTTTTATATGTTGCTGGGATTGGTTTGCTAGTAGTTTGTTGAGGAATTTTGTCCTTATTCAAAACAGAAATTGGTCTGTAATTTTCTTGTTATGGCTTTGTCTGGTTTTATTATTTGGGTAATACTTGCCTCATAGAATGAGTATGGAAATTTACCTCCTCTTCTATATTTTGATATTAATTTTTTAAAAGTTTGGTGAAGCCACTGGGGCCTGAGTTTTTCCTCGTGGGTAGTTTATTGATGAATAATTCAGTTTCTTTCTCATGATAAGTCTATTCAGATCATCTATTTCTTCTAGAATCAGTTTTTGTAGTGTATGTCTTTCTAAGAATTTGTTTCCTCTGGGCTAATTTGTTGGCATATAATTGTTTATAATATTTCCTTATACTCTTTATTCTTTAAGGTCAGTAGTAATTTCCTCTTTCATTTCTGAGTCTTCTCCCTTTCTTCATGGTCAGTGTACCTGAAGGTTTGTCAGTTTTGTTGATTTTTTTCAAAGAATCAGCTTTTTGGTTTTTTTCTCTATTTTTCTATTCTCTATTTCAATAATGTATATTTTAACCTTTATTATTTCCTTTTCTGCTTACTTAGGCTTAGTTTTTGCTTTTCTTTTTCTACTAATATGGATGGTTAGGTAATTGATTCGATATCTTTATATCTTTTAAAAGATACCTAATATCTTAATGTCTTCTTTTTAAATATAAGCATTAACAACTATAAATTTCCTCTGATT
The DNA here is from genome assembly GCA_004363605.1 of Indri indri. Taxonomy (NCBI): domain Eukaryota; kingdom Metazoa; phylum Chordata; class Mammalia; order Primates; family Indriidae; genus Indri; species Indri indri. Next base: position 26,831 of record RJWJ010012846.1, read on the forward strand.
TAGCTGCATATTATAAGTGTTGGTATATTGTGTCTTCATCTCAAAGTATTTTCTGATTTGTCTTTTGATTTTGATTTGATTCATCCATCATTCAGGAATATATTGTTAATTTTCCACATATTTATGTTTCCCATATTTTCTTTCTATTATTGATTTCTAGTTTCATTTCATTGTGGTCGAAAAACACTTTGTATTATTTCAATTGTTTTAAATTTATCAAGGATTGCTTTATACTCTAGCATATAGTCTGTCCTGAAGAATTTCAAAGTACATTTGAAGAGACTATGTATCCTGTTCTATGGATGTCCGTTAGGCCTAGTGGTTTTATAGTGCTGTTAAAGTCTTCTTTCCTTGTTGATTTTCTGCCTACATATTCTATCCATTACTGAAAGTGAGGTATTGAAATCTCCATTTATTGTTGAATTGTCAATTTTTCACTTCTTTTACTTTTGCTTCATATATTTTGGTGCTCTGTTATTAGGGACATGCACATTTATAACTGTGACAGCTTCTTGAGGGATTGACCCTTTAATCGTTATGAAATGTTCCTCTTCAATAACTTTTTTGGTTCTAAAATGTTTTATAGTGTGATATTTATATAATCACCCAGGTTTCTTGTGGTTGCTGTCTACATAATGTATTTCTTTCCATACTTTTACTTTAGATTGAAAACTAAAAATACTTTTTAAAGTTTCTCTTATATAATCCATTAACGTTTAATGTTACTGATATAATTGTATTTGTATCTACCATTTTACTTTTTTTCTGTATATCTAATGTCTTTTTGTTCCTTTGTTTTGCCTTCACTGCTTTCCTTTTGTATTAGGTGAATATTTTCTAATGTAGCATTTTAATTTCAGTGATGATTTTTTTCACCGTTTATGTGTATAGTGGTTGTTCTAGGGCTTACATATGTATCTTAATTCATCAAAAATCAACTTCAGATTCATACTAAATTCTAGTGGGATATAGAAGTGTACTTTGTTTTCCTTTTCATCTTTTTTGTGTTATACATGTTACATCCATAAATGTTACAAATCCAGCAGTCCCGTTACAATTATTTCTTGATATAATTTTGACTTTTAAAGAAGCTGAGAGAATAAAGGAGTGTAAGTATTTGTTTAAAGCTTTTGTTATATTAACATTATTTATCATTTCTGGTTCTCTTACTCGTTTCTGTGTATTTGAGTTGCCATCTGGAGTCATTTCCGTTGCCCAGTATAGCTTTGCTCTTGCTCACCTCCTTTGTACTGTTTTTGGCAAGTACATTACATTCCTATATGTTATTGGTCCAACAATACATTGTATACCTATTTTATATAGTTGCTTTTTAAGTTTATACATTCAGGAAGCTCAACGAACTCCAAGTAGGATAATGTTTTTGGATAAATTCGGGAAGCTTTCAGTCTTTATTTGTTTATTTTTGCTGTCTCTTATTATGTATTTTTTTTTAAATTTTTTTTTATTCCTGCATATTATGGGGATACAAATGTTTAGGTTACGTTGTCCTTGCCCCCCTCCCCCCACCAGTCAGAGCTTCAAGTGTGTCCGTCCCCCAGGTGGTGCGTGTCGCACTCATTATGTATGTATATACCCATCCCCTCCTCCCATCTGCCCGACACCCAATAAATGTTATTCCTATATATGCACTTAGGTGTTGATCAGTTAAAACCAATTTGCTGGTGAGTACATGTGGTGCTTATTTTTCCATTTGATCCAGCAATCCATTACTGGGCATCTACCCAAAAGAACAAAAGTCATTCTATAAAAAAAGACATCTGCACTCAAATGTTTATAGCAGCACAATTCACAATTGCAAAGATGTGGAAACAACCCAAGTGTCCATCAATACATGAGTGGATTAATAAAATGTGGTATATGTATACCATGGAGTACTATTCAGCTATAAGAAACAATGGCGATATAGCACCTCTTGTATTTTCCTGGATAGAGCTGGAACCCATTCTACTCAGGGAAGTATCCCAAGAACGGAAAAACAAGCACCACATGTACTCAGCAGTATTTATTTCTTTGAAAATTTTTTTCTGTATCTTTCTTTCCTACGTCTCCTTCTGGTTCTCCGATTTACACATATGTGTACTTATTTTTCTTCATTCTTTTTTCCCTCTGTTCCACAGATCACACAGCGTCCTTCACGTTTGCTAATTTTTTTTCTTTGCTAGTTATCAAATCTGTTTTCCTAGCTTCTAGTAAATTCTTCATTTCAGTTATTGTAAGTTTTCTACTCCAGGTCTTGGTTCACACACTAGACTCCCGCTATTCTTACTTAATTTTAGTAGATTTCCTTGATTAGATGTCTCTTCGTTTGCTATATGTCCTTAGGACCACTTCCAGAGACGTTAATGGCTATTTTTATATAATTTTCACCACTTTTCACTGGGGAGTGCATTCATGGAACTCCTTATGCTATTATGCCAGATGTTGATACCTCTCTCAGAGCACTCTTATTCTTTGCCAGGTCACAAAAGAAGACAAGTCCTTCCAGAATATTATGCGTTGTTATAGGACTCAGCCACAGGCCCAGAGCCAGGTAACTGCATTTTCTTTCAGGGCTGAAAATAAAGCTTAAAGTCTGTGATAAATACAAAAAATTAACCATAGTTGATTCTGTGGCCTTTTTTCCTGGATAAACAACTAAGACTCTACTTTAAGGGAAGTCTCTGCTTTAATCTTCTTTTGTCATTGACAGACAACTTCACATGTTGATTATTTTAAGTCCTCTTTTCCTCAGAAGGCAACAACATGAAATATTTGATTGCTTTCTTAATTCAGAGTATAACAAGATATTAATAAGAATTAAGAAGTTATTTGGTTTCTATTTCACCTTTCAATCTAGATTAGAAAATTTAAAACTCACTTTACCTTTAATACCATTTGTTTGTCTCAGAGACAAGTATGTCAGATCATGGTATTTGACTGAGAATGACTTGATTTTATGGTTGGGTACTGTTATTGCCGTGTAGTACAGTAGGCAGTACTTGGAATTTGAAGACATACAGGCTCCAGTGTAAATCCTGGATCTGTTTTTTAATAACTATGTGACCTTGGCTGTATTTCTTAACCTCTTCTGAGGAAGATAACTTACTACATGGGGTTGTGAGAAGCAAGGAACATATGTCAAGGTCCTATCATCTAGGGTATACTCAATAAATACTAGTTTTATGTCCCCTTTTCACTATCTCTCTAAAGGTGTATAGAAGTGTTTTGATAAAAGGGAAAAGAAAAAGAAGAAATTCTGGCAGCAGTGATAGCAGAAGCCATCAGAATTCTCCAACAGAACTAAACAAAGACAGAAGTAAGTCAGATCTATCTTTATGAACTCTTACAAAACAAAATTAGCAGCTTTTCTTATTTTTTAGTCCTAGAAGACTAAGGATTACTAAATGAAGTAACTACTATAGAAACTATCAAAGTGTTTTATTGACAAAGGTTTGTTGGAATAATATACCAATTCTAAATTTAGTGGCAAAGTTGTCAGTGCATAACGTTTCAGGCAGGAATCTGCTCGCCTGAGTTCCATTATTGTCAGCTGGAGCCATGCAAAGGAAATGCCATCCCTAATGGTTTGCACTGCTTACTGCAGGGCTCAGGTCCTGGAAAACTTGGTGTAACTAGTTAATGGAAACTACCCAGTAAGCCCCTGCTATGGTTATGGAATGGGGGTAAAGTTATTAATATCCTATCTGAGCTTCATTCCTTAGTATAAGGAATAGAGTTCCCATTTACTGTCATTAACAAGTAGTGCAGGTAGCCGTTCATTTTTCCTACTGGATTTTCTTTTTTAAAACAAGCTCTGCTAGCAGCCTTTGTGGTTAACAGCCTGTGTTCTACCTCGTGCAGCAAGTAGAGACTCCAGTCCCGTCATGAGGTCAAGCAGCACCTTGCCGGTGCCACAGCCTAGCAGTGCTCCTCCTACACCTACTCGCCTCACAGGTGCCAACAGCGACATGGAAGAAGAGGAGAGGGGAGACCTTATTCAGTTCTACAACAACATCTACATAAAACAAATTAAAACATTTGCCTTGAAGTACTCACAAGCAAACATGGTAAGTCTGACAGGGATTACTTCATTCTTTTTTCACTTGTCAGGGATGGGGAATCATTTGTGTTACCTGTTCCATATATAAACTAGTTTCACAAATAATCCCTTTAAGTAAAACTGAGGAAGTCTGTAACAGAATTTGCCTAACCAACATAATTTCTATGTTGTTAAGCGTTAAACAAGGGAAAGACGGTATTTAGATTCCCTGCAAAGTACAATAGTATAAGAGACAGGCTACATGGGTTCCAGTTGTCCACTATTTAACAGTGGTGGTGACCACGCGAGTCATCTGACTTTCTGTCTCATTTCCTCAGATGAAAAATGGGATCAGAAGTAGTTCTCAGCTTATAGGGCTCTTGCGAGGATGAAGTGACATAATGTATAAAAAATGCTCGTAACAGTGACTGGCACAAACTAAGCACTTAAAGAAAATCATTCTGGTAGAAAACATTTTTAATTGTTGCTAATACATCACTGTTTATCATTCATAAAACTACAGGTTTATTCTATTATACCTCTTCACTCAAAAATACCTGTTTAGAAATTTTTTTTCTTAGAAGTCCTAATTTTTTGTTTTTTAAACAGATGGATGCTCCTCCACTCTCTCCCTACCCATTTGTACGAACAGGCTCCCCTCGCCGCATACAGTTGTCTCAAAATCATCCTGTCTACATTTCCCCACATAAAAATGAAACAATGCTTTCTCCTCGAGAAAAGATTTTCTACTACTTCAGCAACAGTCCTTCAAAGGTGAGCCCAATGTAAATCTTGGCCTTTACTAAACCCTAAAATACTTAGGATACTAGAAACAGGGTTGGTGCCAAGCCTAGGCATTCACTAGAGTGATGGGAACTGCCAGGGAACACTGACTAGTAAGTCCCAATGGAGCAAAAACCCAAGGTTTGGTTTGGTTTTTGCTTTAGAGAATATTAGGATTGGAGATAGGCAAGGGACTTGGATTTATTTTTATTCCTTCTTTCCTTTTTGTACATTCTGCCATAAGTTGGGAAGTTTGTGTTCATTCCATTTGTGAAGTTTTAATTTCTGAAATCTGTTAGGGAAAGAAACTTTGCATCTCTAAACTGATTACCAAGGGCCTATTTCTGGGGAAGTTCATACCCTTTGTCCAATCTTTTTAAAATTTTTGTAGAGATGGGGGTCTCACGATGTTGCCCAGGCTGGTCTCGAACTCCTGGCCAATAGTCTGTTTCTGTAACAGGCGGTCTCTCTGTCCTCTTTGACTAGGGGGAGAAATGGACATTTCGGACAGTGCAGTGTGATAGTTGTATTAGCACAGGTTTATGTGGTAGCATCTGCCTCAGTTTGAGAAGGAGAGGGAAGCTTGAGTTAACTGTTAATGGTGAAGCATTAGAAAGCTGCTGAGAGGTGTGGAAGGGCATTCAGGAAGCAGCAGATAAGGGGAAGGAAACAATATTCCTGAGGCAGATGCAGTGACCCACAGCCAGATCAGTGGGCATCATGCTGTTAGGGGAACTAGATCTGGAAGGCCTTAATATAATGAAGTTCATATGTATAAAGATTGCTTAGAAATAAACACATATACATGACAAACGGCCTGGACTCTTTTAAAAACAAAACTCAGTATCATGAAAAAAATAGTAGAGGGTGAGGAGAGTATTACTAAAGGCAACTAAAGAGACATGACAACCAAATGCAATGTATGACTTTTGATGGGATCCTGCGCAGAAAATCACTGCTATAAAGGACACATTCAAATTTTCCTAATTGGCCTTCAATGTATTATTTATTTTTATATTTCTTTGATATTGATGATGCTACATCACGTAGGAGACTATGCTTAAAGTATTCAGAGGTGAAACGTCCCAGTGTTAGCAACTTACTTTCAAATGGGTCCACTAGGATGGATAGATATGATAGAGCAAATATGGTGAAGTGTTAAATGGGTGTTCAATTAAAAAGTTGAGGAAAACAAAAAAGAGCAGCAAAAATCTATTAGAAAATGTAATAATGGGGAAACTTTTCCTATCATAGTAAAAAAAAAGGTATATGCCTTGGAATAAATTTATAACTTGTTTGAAAAATTACTAGAATTTGAGATGTTTAAAAACTGGAATAAATGAAGATATACCAATCTTTCTGAATAGGAAGACCAAATCTTAAAGAGAGATAATTTCCTCCAACTTTACATAGTTTAAGTTTAGCCTAATTTCAATGATAGTTCTAGTAGGATTGTTTGTGAAACCTAGAAACAAATTGGCAAAGGTAGCCCCAACAAGCAATTGGAGTTGGAGGAAATGCTTCTGAGAGGTCCTCTAAAATTTAGACTCTCATCCTAAATTCTAAATAGACATTGTAGCTTGTCTGATCATAGAGTTAAGAAAAGACTTTCTAAATAGAATAATATATAGGTAATAGACAAAAGAAGATGAATTGGAATCATAATGCTCAGTTCAAAAGAAGGCTAAAAAAGGAAGAACATAGAAAATAGTAGACAAATAGCAATTAAATTTAAATGGTTAAATATACCAATTAAAAAGCAGAAACTGTCCAACTGGGCAAAAAAGCAAGACCAAACCATATGCAGCTTATAAGTAACTTACTTTAAATGTAAATAAGTTTAAAATAAAAGGATGACAATGTCCTGTCCATTTACTGATAAATCCATAAATGGAAAATTACTTGGCAATAAAAAGGATTGAAGGACTGATACATGCTACAATATGGATACACCTTGAAAAGGTTAACTGAAAGAACCCAGTCATAAAACTATATATTATATGATTCCATGTATATGCAATGTCCCAAATGTGCCCGTATATAGAGGCAGAAAGTAGATTAATGGTTGCCTAGGGTTTGGGGGAATATACAGTTTCTGCTAATGGGCAAGAAGTTTCTTTCCTGGGTGATGTGTGGTGACGGTTGCACAAACTCATGGAGTTGTATATTTTAAATGAGTGAATTATATGGTGTGTGAATTTTATCTCAATAAAGGTGAAAAGATGGAAAAAGTTATACCATGCTATCACTAATCAAAAGAAAGCTGAAGTGATATTAATATTAGAGAAAGTAGATTTCAGAGCAAAAAATATTACCAGTGATAAAGAGGGTCATTTCCTAATGAGAGGAACATAATCCTAAATAGAAAAAAAAAAAAATGAGTCAGATTTCAACATAATTGATAGAACATGGAGAGAAAATCAGTAAGGACACAGAAGACGTAAACATTGTCAACCAAACTAATCGACATTTAGAAAACACTCCAACAGTATCAAGTGCAGACAGAATATTTACCAAGATAGACCACATTCTGGACCATAAAACAAGACTCAATAAATTTTAAAGGGTTCAAAAAATATATGTTCACTGATTCTAATGGCATTAAATCAGAAATCAATAACAGAAAAAGTATCTAGAAAATCCCCCAATTTTTGGAAATGAAATCACATATTTCAGTGGCTCAAGAAGAAATTTGAAAGTATTTTGAATTAAATAAAAATGAAAACCGAAATATTAAATTTGTGGGATGCAGTTAAAACAGCACTAAGGGAATTTTATAGCACTAAACATCTATATTAAAAAAGAAGAAAGGTCTCAAATTAGTGACCTAAGATGTTAAGAAACTAGAAAAAGAACAAGACCCATTGAAATAGAGAACTGAAAAACAGAAAAATCAAGGCAATCACAAGGTTAGTTATTCGAAGAAGATTAAAAAGAAAATTGATATACCTCTGTGCAGACTAATCAGGAAAAAGAAGAAATGACACATTATCAATATACATTAAAAGTATAATGAGGGATACAGAACTTAATGCCAATAAATGAGACAATGCAGATAAAATGGACAAATTCCCTAAAAGACATTAACTAATAAAACTCAAGTAGTAATCTCAATAGCCCGATATCTATTAAAGAAATTGAATTTGCACTTTAAAAACCTCCCCGTAAAGAAAACTGTAGGCCCAGATGACTTCTCTGGTAAATTCTACCAAATATTTAAGGAAGAAATAATGCAAATTCTATATAAACTCTCCCAAAAAGTGAAGAGGATAAATTATCTCAGTTGAAGGAAAAATTTGACAAAATCAAACCTTCACTCAGGTAAAAACTCTCAGGGAACTTAACTTGATAGTAAACATTTACCAAAAAATCTACAGATAACGTCATACTAAATGGTGAAAGACTGAATGCATTCCCCCAAGATGAGGAACAAGGCAAGGAAGTCCACTCTCACTACTCCTATTCAACATTGTAACTGGAGGTCTTAGCATATGCAGTATGTCAAGAAAAAGAAGGTATACAGATTTGATAGTCTACACAGAAAAATCACAAATAATCTACAAAAAGTTACTAAAACCAATATAAGGAAGGTTACATGCCGAATGTATAAAAATCAAATGCATTTCTATATTCTAGCAATGAACGAGAAGTAAAACATTTTAAAAACACCATAAACAGCATTAAAAAATTAAATACGTAGGGATATGTAAAAGATATGCAAGGCCAGATGTAGTCGCTTATACCTGTAATCCCAGCACTTTGGGACGTTGAAGGGGGAGGATCACTGGAGGCCAGGAGTTTGAGACCAGCCTAGGCAACATAGTGACACTCCATTTCTACAAAAAAGAAAAAAATTAGCCATGGTGGCACATGCCTATAGTCCCAGCTACTTAGGAGGGTGAGGCAGGAGGATTGCTTGAGCCCAGAATTTCAAGCCTACAGTGAGCTATGATTGTGCCCTGGCACTCCAGCCTGGGTGAAAGAGTGAGACTCTGTCTCTAAAAAAATTAAAAAAAGAGAAACTAAAGCCTAAGAAAATAAAGAAATATATTCATGAATTAGATATCAGTTTTCTCCCAACTGATCTATAAATTCAACCCAATTTCAATCAAAATCCAAGTAGAATTTTTTTTTTTTTTTTTTTTTTTTTTTTTTTTTTTTTTTTTTTTTGAGACAGTCTCATTCTCTTGCCTGGGGCGAGTGCCATGGCATCAGCCTAGCTCACAGCAACCTCAAACTCCTAGGCTCGAGCAATCCTACTGCCTCAGCCTTCTGAGTAGCTGGGACTACAGGCATGGGCCACCATGCCCAGCTAATTTTTTCTATATATATTTTTAGCTGTCCAATTAATTTCTTTCTCTCTTTGGTAGAGACGGGGTCTCGCTCTTGCTCAGGCTGGTCTTGAACTCCTGAGCTCAGGACGATCCGCCCGCCTCGGCCTCCCAGAGTGCTAGGATTACAGGCGTGAGCCACCGCGCCCGGCCTAAAATCCAAGTAGAATTTTTATATAAATTAACAAACTGGGCCAGCCACTGTGGCTTCCACCTGTAATCCTAGTACTTTGGAGCCAAGACAGGAGAATCACTTGAGGCCAGAAGTTCAAGACCAGCATGGGCAACAGAGCAAGACCCTGTCTCTACAAAAAATAAAAAAATTACCTGGCCATGGATGTGCCTGTAGTCCTACTTACTTGAGAGGCCAAGGCGGGAGGATCACTTGAGCCCAAGACTTTGAGGTTGCACTGAGCTATGATGATGCCACTGCCACTGTACTCTAACCCAGGCACTAGAGTGACACCTTGTCTCAAAAAAAAAACAAAAAAAAAAACTGATTCTAAAATTCCTATCAAAAGGCAAAGGAACTAAATAGGTAAAACAATTCTGAAAAAGTTGGGGGACTCACACTATCTGATTTCAAGATTTATAAAGCTGCAGTAATCAAGATAGTGTAGTGTAGTGTTGGGGAGTAGACAAAGGAGTCAAGTCTCAGGTTACAAAATCAACATAGGCAAATCAGTAGCATTTCTGTACACCAATAACAAGCTAATAATCAAATCAAGAACTCAACCTCATTTACAATAGCTGCAAAAAATACACAATACCTGGGAACATATTTAGCTAAGGAGGTGAATGCTCTCTACAAGGAAAACTACAAAATGGAAGAAATCGTAGATGATACAAATGGGAAAACATCCCATGCTCGTGGATTGAAAGAAATCAACATGGTTAAAACGACCATACTGCCCAAAGCAATCTACAGATTCAGTGCAATTCCTATCAAAATACCAATGTCATTTTTCACAGAATTAGAAAAAACAATCCTAAAATTCATATGGAACCGAAAAAGAGTCCAAATAGCCAAAGCAATCATAAGCAAAAAGAACAAATCTAGAGGCATCAGATTACCTGACTACAAATTATACTACAAGGCTACAGTAACGAAAACAGCATGGTATAAAAGTAGACACATAAATCAATGGAAGAGAATAGAGAACCCAGAAATAAAGCCGTATACCTACAATCAACTGATCTTTGACAAAGCAGACAAAAACACACGTTGGAGAAAGGACACCCTTTTTAGTAAATTGTGCTGGGGATACAGTATTACGTTTCTAAGACAAAGTGCATTCCTAGAAAAAGAGGACATCAGCCTGATTTATTCAGTGGATGAATAATAATATGTATCTCTGGGGATTGGGTGAAGATAAAGTATACCTAGATTCCTTATATGAATTTTTTTGGAATAAGAATTTGTGTTTAAACTGTTGTGTATATATTGTGTAAATAATGGCATATAAGATAGTGTTTTATATTAATATATAGATTTTATGTACATAATAGAATGTACAATGTTATATATTATATGCATATTACATACAACTAACAATGTATACAATGAACAATATGAGGAATATTCAAGTAAATGGGAAACTGTAGAGATAGCAGACCAGACTTTTAGGAAGGCAAAAGGGTAGAGAAGGGGTCAAAGGAAAGTTTTCTTAAGACGGTTAAGGTCTGTGAAGGTGCAGATCCTGATAACGAAGAACAGTGGTGATTTTATTTACCTCAAAAAAGTTTATTACTTCAAAGTAAAGAATAAAAAGTAACAAATGTTATGAATAAAATATGTCTAGGATTTGCTTTAAAATAATCTGGGGGATGGGAAATGGATTGGGGTAACATCAAGTAAGACTGGCTGCAATTGTTTAGGTAGGTGATGGACACATGAGGATTCGTAATACTTTCTTCTCTACTTACGACGTTTGCAATTTCCTATAATGTATGTGAATTTGTTCAGTATGCTTTCTATGCAGTATGCTTTTTTCATATGCTGCTTCATTAATATAATGAAGCAGCATATGAAAAAAATTTTAACCAACAAACCACCAGAAAACAGTATGATAAAACACTTTTGGGGAAACTCAGTACTGAAGGCCACTGTAAAGAAATCCAGTCTTTCTGGCATTCTGGTAATGCCTTTTGCAGTCATGGGTCCTCATCTGAGCCACTGCATAGAAAATAATGAGTAACTTTTCTCAATTCTCTCAAGGGTAATATTAATATATAACTATTACCATTCTAGATCTTACTAATTTATAACCTACAACGGGTACCATAGGATATTAAGGCTTACTTTTCTAGTGAAATCCTGTTTGAGAATGTCTACTAAAAAATGAGTAACAGACTGAAAAAAAGGGCCTAATATTGTGTAAAATTCATAACTTTGTTTTCAGACAGAGCCTTGCTTTGTGGCCCGGGTTGGAGTGCAGTGGTGTCATCATAGCTCACTGTCACTTTAAATTCCTGGGCTCTAGCGAGCCTCCTGCCTCAGCCTCCCAAGTAGCTGGGCTTACAAGCATGTGCCACCACATCTGGCTAATGTTTCCACTTTTTTGTAGAGATGGGGTCTGGCTCTTATTCAGACTGATCTCAAATTCCTGGCCTCTAGCAGTCTTCCCAGCCTGGCCCCAAAGTGCTAGGATTACAGGTGTGAGCTACTACGTCCAGTCAAAATCATAGTTTTTTAAAAAGAAAAATGGATGTGTGACTAAATGTGGCATAACAATGTGATGCTCTATAATTACAAAATATCAGATTTGTGAACTCATACATTATAGAAACACACATAGCAAAATGCCTATAGAGGAGCTTATTAGAAATACTCAGCCCTTACCAAATAGTCATCAGTCTCATATAGCGTTGCTTTTCTCCGTTAAGGGTGGTGGTCAAATTCTTCCAGGTAAACTGCTTAATTCACCTGAGATTTTTTGACTTAATACTGAGCTATGTGCATTAGCATTTTAAAGTTTTTATGTTAATATCTATTTTTTCCCCACCATAGAGACTGAGAGAAATTAACAGTATGATACGGACAGGAGAAACTCCAACTAAAAAGAGAGGGATTCTTTTGGAAGATGGAAGTGAATCACCTGCAAAAAGAATTTGCCCGGAAAATCATTCTGCCTTATTACGCCGCCTCCAAGATGTAGCTAATGACCGGGGTTCCCACTGAGGTTAGTCTCTTGTATTGAAACTGTTTTTCACAAACTGTCTGCAGCATCACTTAATGCACCTAGATTATGGAGCTCTTTTCCTTAATCCAGCCAATTACAGCCCGTTTAGTAACATGAAGGGACATTTTTATGAGAAATTGGATTGACTCCTTCCAGTATCCAGAGGATATTTTCATTCATCCCAACTGCTTTTTCCCTGCCAATTCAGTGCTTACCATCAAGGCTGCTTAGAATCCAAACCTGTAAAAGCTTTGTCAGAGAGATAAAAATCCAAGTACTACAGAGGACAAAGTGTTCTCAAATATGAGTATAAGAGGTCTCTGTCGACATGCTCCAATAGAGGGACTATATTTCAAATTCATTCCTACCTGTTTTCTGGTCAGCTCTAGTCCTCCTGAAAAGCAAAACAAAAATTTGGTATTTTGTCCTAAAACACTAGGTAGCAGTGTGAGATTTCTGCATCCCTAAAACACAACTAAGGAGAGCACACCCAGATTTGGAGTTCCCGTCATTAGCCCAGGTCTCCTGTTCCTTTGTGCACTTCTTCCCGTTCCCCACTAGGTGTGGTGCAGTGCTTGGTTGTTCGGTTGTGCAATGTCTGAATGAACCTGTATAAGTGGTGGCACTTTAGGGCTGTACAATGCATGATTTTGTAACCCGGATTTTGTTGTATATTTGTGATAGCACTTTGTACAATGTGAACTTTAAACTTTATTAAGTACAAAACTTCCAGGCTAAACATCCAATATTTTCTTTAATGCTTTTGTACTTTTTTTAAACTGTTAAAGCCACCTTTTGGGCATGTTTTAAATTCTCCAGTTTTTTGTTGTTATATAGGAATCAGCTGGCTAAGTATTCAATCAAGTTGGATTAATATGAAAAATTATGACCTCTTCCTTTAGGAGGTAGTTATCTAAAAGACGTGTCTGATATATTCAAAAATATTTTTGGGTGTATTCCTGGCAGTTGAAAAAAATAGGTTGGAGAATTTAGGTTTTTATTAGTGCACAGTACCATTTATACAAATTAGAAGATGTTATTTAACAGCCATTGAAATATCTATATACCTTTATTAATCACTATTGCTCCAGCAGTTTTAAAGTTGAATTAATAATCTTATTAGGGAGAAAATTCAATTATAAATTGAATCAGTATAAACAAAGTTACTGGGTAACTTCATATTGCTCTGAAAGAAATATGGAACTTACACTGTTCAACTGGAATAGTGTTCTGCAAAAATATTTATAAAACCTCTCAAGATACTGCTACTGTAATTTTATATGAAGATAAGTGTATTTTTCAATAAAGCATTTATAAAGTAGTCTTTGTTTAGTTATATTGAGAAAAGGGTATTTAATTTCCTGTATAAATGACAAAGAACAATCATTTATTGGTTTATTTTGTCTCTCTACTAAACACATTAGACATTCATCATTTAAATATCTGACTTCATTAGAAACTGTTTTAACACTTTTTCTCCGTCCTGCCATAAAAATACAGTAAGTAATTTGCTTAAAAAAAAAAAAACTATGAACAAGTGTTCTGGTTTCTTCTCACTCGACTAATATCTTTCTTGGTGATAACAGTTTATAAATCAGTAAGACAGCAGGCTGAAGACTGAGATGCAAACATCTTCCACTTAAAAGTGCTGAGTTATGGAACCTGCTCTCTCTATACCTCTCTTCTCCACTTCCTAACATATGTACAACTGAAACCACTGATTTAAAAACTATTAAATAGTGTCGAATTCTGTCTGCTCTGTTAGTTTAAATGAATACAATTTACCTTTAGCATTATATTCAGAAAAATACTTAAGCCTCAAGGTCCCCAATAATTTGGAGTGCTGAACTAGATAACCACCCTAAGACACTTCTGACAGAAGTAATGTATTACTTAGAGAGAGGTTTCCAAAACCTGCTGTTGGAACCTATGCACACATGGAAAACACTGAGCGTCAGTCATTATTCACACAGTCCTTTGCCGTTGGTCAGCTTTAA
>RJWJ010012847.1:0-41104 GCA_004363605.1 Indri indri
AGGTTAAGCAGTTAGTCAGTAGTGGTGTTTCCCGAAGCATCTCAAGCTTCTTCTTTCTACAGAAAAGTGTCTGCTTCCGCAGGAAGTCAACCCCAAACACTTAGAGTTTGCATTTGTTTCCTGGGGCTGCTATAACAAGGCCCCACAGACTGCGTGGTTTAGGACAATGGAAATTAAGTGGCTCACAGTCCTGGAGGCCAGAAGCTCAAGACCAAGGTGTCAGTTGAGCCAGGATCCCTCCGAAGGCATTTGAGAAGGGTCTGTTCCAGGACTCTTTCCTAGTTTCTGCTGGTTCCTTGGCTCGTGGCAGCATAACTCCAACCTTTGAACGACATTCTCGTGTGTGTGTGTGTGTGTGTGTGTGTGTGTGTGTGTGTGTAAGGATACCAATCATGGTGGATTAGGGGCCCACCCTCTAGTATGACCTCATCGTAACTTGATTACATCTGCAATGACCCTATTTCCAAGAAGGCCACTTTCTAAGGTTCTTGGGGTTAGGACTCGAGCATGTCAATTTTGGGGAGGACACAATTCAGCTCATGACAGAGTTGTTGGGGTGGATGAGTCCTACGTGTTTTGCAACCCATTTCTCTACCGTCCCAGCAGGGCCACACACAGTTGCCTGCTACCCGTGGAGGACACAACACAACACATTTGTGTTTTTGTTTTTTTAATCCTCTAAATGTTCTTCAAGAAAATTTGTGTTGTTTTAAGCCACTAAGTCTGTGGTGATTTGTTACAGCCACAGTAGGACACGCACACAATCGTCTCTGTACGATCTCCAGCTGAGAGGCAGGCAGCACTGTGGGGGACCTCGGGGAGTTCAGTCACCCTCAGCATCCTCAGGGCATTGGTTCCAGGACCTCTGTGGATATCAAAATCCAGGACACTCAAGTCCCTAACATAAAATGGGATAGTATAACCTATGCACATCCTCCCATATACTTCAAATCATCTCTAGATTACTTATAATACCTGACACAATGTAAATGCCATGTAAATAGTTGTTATACTGTCTTGTTTTATTTGTATTATTTTATTGTTGTGTTTCTTCTTGAATAGTTTCCACTCACAGTTGGTGGAATCTGGATTCAGAACCCACTGATATGGACGGCCTGTTGTACCTGATTCAGCCCATTTTTCATGACTAAGGAAACCCAAGTCCAGCGCACACAGCCACTAGCAGAACCAGTCCGTCCAGAGGAAGCCCGGCTCCCCGCCTGGGGCTTGTTCCACTGAGGGGCACTCCCTGCCTCCACGCTCCCCTCCACTGGCGGGAGTGGTGGTGGCCAGAGGGCATTTTCATTTGCACCACACCTGATCACGGACTGTTTTAGGCAGGAATCGGTGATTGAACAGCAGCATCATTAATTTCCAAACTTTCATGGTATCAAGTTAAAATGGAACTTTTTATAGCTTCTCCATGGCAGCCACCTCTGTCCATTGCTTTCTATATCCTAAAAATAAGACAATATTATAGTTTAAAAAAAAAAAGGAAGAAAAAAGGAAACAAGAGAGAGAGCCCCGAAACAGATTCTCATAAAAATCAAACAAAGGGACCAGGCGGGTGAGGCCGGGGGCATATTAAATTTCAGGCCTGCTGTCTGATGGCCTTCAGATCAAGGTCCACGGGTCACTTTCTCTTCCTGGCTTCTATCTTTAGGCCCGTCAGTCAGACTGGCCCTTTCTCCGAAGGCTAGCTCCACGCTGCAGTAGATACCCACCCGTGGGAGTTTTGAGAAGAGGGGGCTGCTCTAGTTTTGCACTTTCTCTCTTCATATTTGGTGCTATAACCATTCTAAAGCCACAGATTTTTCTTTCCAGATTGTTACTTAAAGTGCATAATAAAAATGTATTGCTTTCACAGCCGGCGTGGCTGCATAATTCAGATAGGGAAGGTGATTCTATTTCAAGAAATGATGTAAGCTATGACTCTGAGTGTGTATTTACAAACATGTGTTATGTCTAAGTTTCCAGCTCTTAACTAACGATAAGATCATGAATAGTTGCTAGCTAGCCCAGATGTTTACTGATGGTCAACAGAGACAGAAATATTTTGATTAGATGGGTGATGTTAACAGTGGGGTGCCGGAAGTTTATTTCTCTCACTCCTTCCTCAGCCAACATCCGCACCTCCCTGTGGCTCCTGTTTTCTTTTCCTTTAACCAGTTGCTTCCATTTTACTGCTCACACCAGCGTATTGGACATTTCACTAGGTCTTCTCATAAAGTCTTATTGATGAGTGCTGGAACTTAGATCACATATACACCAATTGCTCTTCCAAACTAAACTGATTTGGAAATTTATTGCTTTGGCATTTCAAAAATCACATGTACTTTCCACTAGCTATTTCTCGCCAGAGCTAGTAAACATGGAAAAGCTAAAAATTGTTCATTAATTGAGAGGAAAAGATTTTGAGCATTTTATTTATTCCAGAAACCAACTAATAACAAATTTGAGGCACAGAATTTTAAAGCTAGGAATCTGGGCGGGAAAAGCCTTCCAAAATAAAAGTGGGAGCACTTAACATAACCTATGAAGTTGTTTTCCCAAGATAAATGACTCAAGCCTCCAGTTCCAATTCCCCCTTGAAGGAAATACAGGAGACAGATGAACATGTTAAATGGCAGCAAGGAGTCGCCATTCACAAAATCAAGACTGGAGGAAACTGTAGGACAAAATGACCAGGTTTCTTCAATGACTGTATTTGAAGGAAGAGAGAGAGAGAGAAAATCAGAGCGTCATTCTGTAGGTTAATAGACTTAATACATATCAATCACTTGCAATGTATAGACCTTATTATGTAGACAATTGCAAATCTGAACATTGGATATTTGATTATGTTAAGGAATCATTGTCAATTTTTTAAAGCGTGGTAATAACAGTATTGTGTTTACCTTTTTAAAACAATCCCCTGTCTTTTAGAAATATACATTGAAATATTACGGAGGAGAGCTCCTGAATTTGCCTCAAACTCCATGGTAGGCAGGAGATAAATGGGGGTGTGGGTTAAACAAGGCAGCCATGAAGTGCACACAGTGGGAGCAGGAACTTGGGTCCATGAGGATTCATTAGATTGTTCTGTCTACTCTTGTATATGTTTTAAATTTTCCATGATAAAACAAACAAAAAAAAGATAGCATTGCTTAAAGCAAAAATTTAGAATCTAGCAAAATCCCCCCAGACTTTGCCATGTTAATGGAACAAATTGGAAGGGGCACAGGTGTAGGTGTCTGGATGTCTGCAGGTCCTTGTTGCCACCCCATGCCACTTCACCCTGGCTGTGCAGGGAGACCCTCGTAAAGATCTATGTAAAGTGTGCGAGTGCTCAGGGAGCTGCATCCGCCCACACCGACGACCAGCTATAGTTCTCAGCCCCGTTCTGGCTCCCCAGGGCCCTCGCACCTCCTCTGTGACAATGGAAATTTATTCAAAGCAATTTACTTCTTTTTGCTCACTCTAAGTCTATTGTGACAATTCTCTGAGGATTCCTTTCCTTATTTTAGAAAGCACAGCTCTTTCTCTGAAAAATACAGTCTCAGTTTTTAAATCAGGGCAGTAGATTGCAACAGTGGCCACACTATTCTGCAGCTTCAAAATGTGGAATCCAGGTCCAGACTCCTTCCTTCTGGGATGACCTTATGACTTGGAACCAATGGAGTGGCTGGTGTGACGCAGTGCACCTTCTGAGCCAGGGGAGGCTGCAGTTTCCACTCTGCTTCTCTTGGAACCTGACCCCCCTGGGAATGTTCCCAAGCCCCACTGTGAGTGGGGAGACCACACGGAACAGAGCTGATCTTCCAGGGTGAGGCCCCTGGATCACCCAGCTCCCAGCTGACTTGCCAGCTGACCACAGGTGCATGAGTTATCCCGTCAGGACCAGCTGGGCCAGTGCATACCAGAGCCTGCCCACCAACCCACTCTAGAGTTCTGAGCTAGATTGCTCTAAGGCATTCACTTGGGGATGTTTGAAAATGCGGGAAGAGCTAACTGATACAGCCTAAGATTACTTTCCTGCTGCACAGTGCAGTCGGGTGGTACCAAGGGCTAACAGGCACTTGCCCAGTGTTGGGATGGGGGCATAGAGAAGCGTAACAACCAAGACTTAGAGGTCAGAGAGGATGTCCCAAATCAAGAAACACCTAAGTTGAGACCTGAAGGTATGTAGGAATTAGCCAAGGAAAGGATGGGAAAAGATTTCCAGGGAGAAGGAATTGTTTCCAGAAGGCCGGAGACACTAGACTGGATGGATGGATGATGAATGTGACATCTTTGAGTCAAAGCAAACACCCTTACAGTAAAGGAAAGATATATTCAAGGATGCAATAGAATGAAGCTTTTACTAATAGCTGCCATCTGAATTATCTTTGAGTATTTTGTCTTTGAGATCCTGAAGTCTAACCCTGTCAGGGAGAGAAACTATGGTCCTAATTACAGGCTGCTTAGCATTGTAGATATTCAAGCACACAACTTCTGTCCACTGTGAGAAAATAAGTTCCTTAGGAGACCATGGATTATTTATTTTAGTATTCATAGACCTACCAGCTACCTAGCACCAAATAGGTGAGTAAATGAACAAGCCAGTGTGTTACTAAGAAGGCTTTAGAGTTCTTAAAATTTTAAGCTTTTAGGACCATTTTCACCATACCTGTTATTAATGCTATAGGCCCAAATTTGCTCATACCCTGCCGCCAGCGTCTGCCTAGACCTGAGTATATAAATGCTGCCTTCTTCAAACTACCTTTGCTTCAGTTTTGTCGGTTTTAAACATTTTCCTGCTGGGTTCATTTTGATCATCCCTTGAACATTTTAAAATCAGCACCTCTTGAACTTCTCCACGGGAGGAGTCTGATCCTTCATCCTGTGTGCTTTTCTGTGTTAAAGAATGATTAGAGCTTCCAGGGCCCTGAACCTACGTTACATTCAGTCTAGAATGAGGAAGGGCAATGCTCCAAAATGGCTCAGGGTGGGAACGATGTGATGCTGGAACAGAAATAGAAATATGCCGGTTTTCAGCAATGAGCAACCAATTTATAAATCCGATGATCTATGATATATAAAAAACTAATTTAACCTACAGGTTCCATCTGTGGATTTTACTTACAGAGATGAAACTTTGGACTCACATAAATCCATTCCAAATTTCAGATAGAGTGATGAGTCAAGGAGGAAAGAATAATAGACATTTAGACAGGGATGGGCATTGATGATGGTCTAGCTATATATCTATCCTTTACATGCACGCATTTCACAGAAAAGAAGCCGAGGCAGGGAGAAGCTGTGTGTGCCCAAATTCAGAGAGCAAAATGTATTTGGGGATGGCAAATTCATTCATTATCTTGATCGTGGTGATGGTTCTCAGTGCGCACATGTGTCAACCCATCAAATCACATATTTTTAATATATGCAGTTCATTGTAGGTCCAATATGCCTCAATAAAACTTGCTTTAAAAAAAAAAAAAGAATGAAGGCAGAATAAAGGGGAAAAAAACAACTCACTAGTGGA
Organism: Indri indri; assembly: GCA_004363605.1. Classification (NCBI taxonomy): domain Eukaryota; kingdom Metazoa; phylum Chordata; class Mammalia; order Primates; family Indriidae; genus Indri; species Indri indri. Next base: position 5,507 of record RJWJ010012847.1, read on the forward strand.
CTGTAACCTTTAACACAGTAACTGCCACACTAGATAAAAAATTTTTCCTTGGGGCCATGGTGTTTTCTTATGAAAATAGAATAAAAACTTTGAAAATAAAATGATTCTTGTAATTTAATAAAGAATTTATTAACTTCCAATCATTTAACCTATGTTTTTAGAATTAAATTGTTGATATTAATTGTAACAATAAGAACATCAGCAAGTAAGATTTTCACAAACCGGCTGCAGGGTTTTGCCCAAGTTTTGCTTCACGAGGCCCCGGGCTCTAAACTAGCATGAGTTAAATACAACTCCTATGGCAGTTAATGTGTTAAAAATCCAGACGTGGACATATTCTTCAACAAAGTCACCACTAACATTTGAGGGAGCCGGGCGCAGTGGCTCACGCCTGTAATCCTAGCATTCTGGGAGGCTGAGGCAGGCTGATCGTTTGAGCTCAGGAGTTCGAGACCAGCCTGAGCAAGAGTGAGACCCCGTCTCTACTAAAAAAATAGAAAGAAATTAATCGGACAACTAAAAATATATAGAAAAAATTAGCCGGGCATGGTGGCGCGTGCGTGTAGTCCCAGCTACTCCGGAGGCTGAGGCAGAAGGATCACTTGAGCCCAGGAGTTCGAGGTTGCTGTGAGCCAGGCTGATGCCACGGCACTCTAGCCCGGGCAAAAAGAGTGAGAGTCCGTCTCAGAAAAAAATATATATATATATTTGAGGGAATAAGAGGGAAATAGAACTCATAAATTAAAAGCGATGTAAGACCTATCTGTCAAATGCAATGTGTAGATTAATTGAATTCAAATTCAAACAGCTCAACTGTAAAATAACATTGATGAGAACATCAGTAAAATGTATACACTGACTGGATATTTGGTAATATTAAGGGATTAATGGTTTTTTAAAATGTGATAATGGTATTGTGGTTTTGCTCAAAAAAATTACAAGGTGTTTTTTTAAAAAAGATGAAGACTGACTTATTCATAGATGAAATGTTAGAATGCCTGTTATTTGCTCCAAAATAATCCACGGAAGATATTGGAAATGTTAAGGAAATTTTGTTAAGATTTTTGGTGTGAAAATGATAGTCTGGGTAATTTTTAAAGAGTCTTTATGTTTTTGAGATGCATAACGACATCTCTACAGACGAAATGACATAGTTGGGATTTGCTTCAAAACAAACTAGGCAGTGGGGAGCTGCTGGGGATGTAGATGGTCTCGCTGAGGCTGCTCATGGACACGTGGAGGCTCCTCTCTGGTTTGATACATATTTGATGTTCTCCAAGGGAGACAGTTTTAAAACTAACGTTATGAAGTTATTCATTCATGTCTGGATTATGAATTGGTGCCAGCCCATCCTGTGAATGGTTAATGGGGAACTGAGACATGCTTTGGAGAATGGGATATACAGAAAGCAGGCAAGAAGGCTGTCATAAGAAGAAACACAGTGCCTTTAAAGACAGACTAAAGCCATTTAACTCCCATTACCACCAGAAGGCTTCATGTGCTGGTGTTCAGAATGAAATAAACATGCTGGTATTTAAAAATGAAAGGCATCCCCAAGATATGAAGTGAAAGTTATTTAAAAGATTGTTAAATACTCTGTTTCTGCATTTTCTACCTAGGTCAAGGGTGACGTTTTGCTCCAAGAAAACTGCCGTTTGGATTGTTCCAGTTTTGCATCATATCCTGCTTTAGGCTGCCCTAAATCAAAAATAGAAAGCAACAAACAAAACCCCCCGAACATGCCTTCATCAGTCCCTTCTAGGTGTTCAGAATAAAGGTTCTGATTTTTTTCTTTGGCTAGATTTTTATGACTGTGTCTCCTTTGTCAATATGTTTATCATATTCCTCACTTTCAAACTGCATTTCCTGTCCAGAAACACTCTCTCAAAAGTTATATTCATAGCTTTAGCACAGACATTGTGCTGATGCAAGATACAATGAAAAGAAATGAGAGCACCTGGATCTGTTAATACTTTTTTATCATCTGTGCAATAAACCCTTCATGTTTTCCTGTCATGGAAGGTACACCATCTGTAGATACACTCACTAAATTTACCAAATTCAGTCCAACTTCATGACATTTATCTTGAAAGCTGTTGAAGATATCTATTCCCCTTGTTCTGTTCGCAGGAGTGCCCAAAGCAAGTAACTCTTGGTAGCAAAGAAAACATTCTGTTATGATCCAAATGAAGTATAAAATTTGCTCCAAGTCAGTAGTATCAGTTAATTCATCCAAAACAATTGAATAATACGGATTTTGCTTTGGAAGTATTGCATGAAGTTGTTCTGTTAAGTTGAAGGCTAATTCATGCTGCTGATCAGTTATGGTTCTCCTTGAAAGAGGCAGCTGTTTGTACTTTGACATGTTATCAGGGTCCAGGCATCCTACAACTTAGACAATGCATTCTTTCACAATTTCTACATCACTGAATGGCTTCCCTTTTTTCCCCTGAGTATATCAGCTACTTTATAACTTGCTTCAGTGGCATTTCCAGGTCTCATTGCTACTTAAAAGAATTGTCTTTGCTTTTGCTTTTCATCTTTTAATTTCTGCAATACAACATTTCATGCCTCTCCCTCTAATTTAAACTATTTGTGGTCCTTATGAGTATTATAATGCTGATGAGCATTGAACTTACTTAACATTGATAGTGCAGTACCACGAAGCAAGCAAATCATCTTATCTTTAGCAAAAACAAGATAATATTGCAATTCCCAATCCTCATTTAAAAAATCTGGTTTTTTCCTTCAGCATTCTCTTGGCCTTCTTTGACAATGATGGGCTGTTAAGAAGACAGAATTAAAAAAATACTGCTGAGCTGTGCAACTATTCACAAATCCAACTTCAAACAGAAACACAGTGCACTGTTGTCAAAAGCTGACAACAGACTGGCGTACTCGACTCCCATAAACTCTCGCCAACCAGCCCCTTGCAGTAGCGGCACCAGTCAGGCAGGGGAAGTTAGAACTAAATCATGAGCGTAGCAGCCATCAATTTAGCCCTTATGTCTTACTGATGTTCTAATCGTGCCAGTCAATCTTGGAGGATTAGTTCATTGAAACTTACTTTATTCTTTGGTATTTTAAATACGTTCATTTTAAAAATCAAATAAAAATATAAAAGGCAAATAAAGATGTCTTAATAAAAATAAAAGGATTTGTTCTGTAAAATTTGGATTCAGTCAGAAGGCTGCACTTAAGGACCTAGAAAGCCACATGTAGCCTTAAAGCCATAGGTTCCCCACCCCTGGGTTAGATCTTCCCAGTGGAGAATGTCGACCGGTGGCTATAACCCATGAATCATGCAGGCTCTGGAGGGGTGAGTAAGGGATAGTAACTGCCAGGAAGGCATCATCCCAGAGGCTATAGGAGGAGTGGGGCAGGAGTGTTCCTTCATAGTAAGTGGATGTGTGCTCAGGATGGGGGAGGTTGGAGGTGGCAGTGAGGGTTCAAGGCAAAGGAATGAAAAAAAAAAAAAAATAGAGTCAAACTCCTTGTCCCAGGGATCACAAGCTCAATGGAAGACCAAGACCAAGAAATGGCTGGTGTCAGCTGAGTTACTTATTGTTCATGTCAATGACTGAGTGGTGGCCTTCTGGGTTATAGCTTTGCTGAGTCTATGCCTGAGTAATAAAACTGAAGCTTAGTAGGTTTTTTTCAAAACATGGGAGCCAGATGAAAAAAAGGAAACTCAGTTTCTAGTTCAGGACCTATGAGCAAAATGGATAACTGACCCTGTGATGGCCTTTGCAGTAAGTCGATGTGCATGGGAAATGATATGGTTTCCAACAGCCTTTAAGTTTACTTAAATGCTCACAATCTCACTCTAACAGAGGGTACTGAATAATAGAAAAGGAAGTGAAGTACTTATATATAGTAATCATTGTGGTTATATTTATTATAGAATTAGATAAGACCAAATGTGTAAGTTTCAATGTTTATTGATTATTGTGCTGAGAAAATATCTGGAATAAATATCTGTGTGAGCTTAGAAGATTGTTCCCTCTAATACTTTTGGGTGCTATGCACCTGACTTCAAGTAGTTTCCTCGTATGTATGTGCCGATTAGTACTCAACTGAAGACTTGAGGGGACTCCCTGCAGATCTTAAGAGCTGTCTTTGTGTGCAGCTCTTTGGTCTTCATTACTCTGCTCTGAGAACTCAGCACCCAAAAGCATTAGAGGGAACAGTCTTCTAAGCTCACACAGGGTCAGGAAAGTTGCTATTCCCACCAGGCAGTGTGAAAAACCTCACCATTCATGGAGCATCAGATAAAGAACTCAGAAGAGTTTTGCCTCAGAAGTGGAACAAAATTATTGCTAGACTACCCAGTGCTCTAGTCCCACCTACCAAATCTTAAAAGCAAGAACTGAAAAGGTAAAATTGTTTCCAAGTAACTTAACTGAATGTCAAAACAAAACTCAAGTATATTTACAGGAATATGAAAATACCCAGTACTCAAAAGGTAAAATTCACAATCTAGCATCCAGTTAAAAATTACCAGGCATACAAAAAGCAGGAAAATATGATCCATAATGTGGGGGGAAGAGTAATTAATGGAAGGAAATAACCCAAATGATAGAATTAGTAGAAACATTAAAACAGTTATTATAACTTTATGCCATATGCTTGTGAACCTAGGGGAAGATTAACTCTGATAAGTAGAGACATGGAAAACATAAAAAAAGACCCAAATCAAACTTCTAGAAATAAAAACTTCAATGTCTGAAATGAAAAAAAAATATGCTGGATAGGGTTAATAGAAGATTAGACACCGCAGAAGAAAAGATTAGTGAACTTGAAGACGGCAATAGAAATTACCCAAAATGAAAGCAGAGAGAATATAGGCCAGGAAAAAAAGTAAACAGCATCAGTGAATTGTGGGACAACTTAAAACAATCCAATATGCATGTTACTGGAGTCCCAAAGGGAGCAGGGGAAGGAAAAAGTATTTGAAAAAATAATGGCCAAAATTTTTCCAAATTTGATGAAAACTATAAACACACAAATCTAAGAAGTCTTATGAATACCAAACACGAAAAATAATGAAGTAAACTGCATCAAGCCATATCATAATCAAATTGCTTTATATTAAAGATAAATAAATAATATTAAAAGTCACCCAGGGGGATAAAGACATACTATGTACAGCGGAACAAAGATAATAATGAGAGATGTTCTTGTCTGAAACAAGGGAAGCTAGAAGACAGTAGATTAAACATTTGGGAAAAAATTATCTTAGAATTCTATACCCAAAATCAAGAGTGAAAGAGAGGACATCATTAATGATCTTACAGAAATTAAAAGGATTATAAGGAACTATTATGAATAACTTTATGCTAACTATTAATAATCATACAAATGAAATGGACAAATTCTTAGACAAAAATTATCAAAACTTACTCAAGAAGAAATAGAATATCTGAATGGAACTCTAAGAAGTAGAGAAATTGAATTAGTTTACAAATTCCCACAAAGAAACCTCAGAACTTGATGGCTTTGCTAGCAAATTCTATCAAATAATTAAAGAAGATATAGTATCGATCCTTCACAAACTCTTTCAGAAAATGGAGGAGGAGGGTACACTTCCCAACTCATTCTATGAGGCCAGTATTTCCCTGATATCAAAGGCAGACAAAAACATTTTAAGAAAAAAACTACAAACCAATATCCCTAATGCACAAGGATGCATTATTCTTTAACAAGATATTAGCAAATTGAATCCAGCAACATATGAAAAGGCTGATACACTGTGACCAAGTAGGGTTTATCCCAGGAATGAAAGGTTGGTTTAACATTTGAAAATTAATATAATACAGTATATTAATAGAATGAAGGACAAAATCTACATGATCATCTCAATAAATGCAGAAAAAGTACTTAACAAAATCTCATGCCCATTTGTGATAAAAACTCTCAATAAATTAGGAATAGAAGAGATCTTCCATGACTGGATAAAGGGTATCTGTGAAAAACCCATAGCTAACATCATACTCACTGGTGGAAAAGTGAATGCTTGTCTCCTAAAATCAATAACAAGGCAGAAATTTCCACTCTTGTCACTTCATTTTAACATTGTACTAGAGGTGTTAGCCAGTAAAATAGGCAAAAACAAAAAAATAACAACAAAAAAGTAAGATCATCCAGATTGAAAAGAAATAATTGTCTATTCTCAGAAGACATGATTCTGTATGCAGATAATGCCAAAGAATCCACCTCAAAGTAATAAGAACAAATAAGCAAGAGTAGCAAGATTGTCTGACACAAGATCAATATAAAAGAAATCAATTGTAGTTGTATATGCCAGCAATGAAAACATCCAAAATGAAATTAGGAAAACAACTTTGTTTATAACAACATCAGAGAGAATAAAACAGGAATAAATTAATAAAGGTAGTACAGATTTGTATATGGAAAACTATAAAACATTATTGAGAAAAATTAAAAACAAGCTAAATAAATGAAGAGATATTCCAAATGCTCACGGATTTCAATATTGTCAAGATGGCAATTCTCCCCAAATTGATTTATTAATATAATACGATTTCTATCAAAAACTGTATGCTAAGACAGAGTGAAAGAAGAAAGACACAGAAGGCTACATATTGTATGTATAATAAATGCCCAGAAAAGGTAAATTTATAGAGACAGAAAGCAGATGAGCAGTTGCCTAGGGGCTGGGAATGGATGACACAAAGGTATGAGGGAACCTTTTGGGTTAACGGAAATATTGTGAAACCGGGTTGTGGTGATAGTTGCATAGCTCCATAAATTTGTTAAAAATCATTGAATTGAACACTTACAATGAGTGAATGTAAAGGTCTGTAGATTATGCTTTAACAAAGCTGTTTGAAAACTTGAGAACATTAGACTGGGAGGTGGCCCACACCTGTAATCCTAGCACTTTGGGAGACTGAGGCTGGAATATCGCTTGAGGTCAGGAGTTCAAGACCAGCCTGAGCAAGACTGAAACCCCATCTCTACAAAAAAATAGAAAAATGAGCCAGGTGTGATGGTGCATGCCTGTCGTCCCAGCTGCTCTGGAGGCTGAGGCAGGAGGATGGCTTGAGCCCAGGAGTTGGAGGTTGCAGTGAGTATGATGACATCACTGTGTAAGACCTTGTCTCAAAAAATAAAAAACAAAAACAAAATAAAACCAACTTCAAAACACAAAACATAGAAATACAAAATCCAACTATAGCCCTCTTGGCTCCATTTTACTGTGAATCATTTCTGCTGCTGAAGTTAGGTTAGAATTTGGAATGATTGCCTGAGTTTAATGGATAGATCTCCAAGAAGATTGGTTTTGTGTACCTAATGATATTTAAAGAAATAAACACTCAGTCAATTTTGTTGTCTGTTTACAGCAATTTACCGTTTGCTATGCTTTCTTCAGTCCACCCTGCTTCATTTCTCAAGGGGAATTACTGCTCAGTATAAGCAGTAAATTAAGAGCTCAGCTCCTGCACTAGAAGCAAACAGAAGGGCAAGAAAGACAAACAGATGTCCCCAAAATGAGTTTGGTTCTTTGAGCAAGTCACCTAATTATCACTAATACACACAGGTATTAGTGGAAAATACTCACTTTGTTTCAGGAATAGCAATAAAAATAATCAGCCAGAAACAAAACTAACTTTCGAATCTTCTATACTGGCAGTTGAAATGTGTTAAGTATAAAATCAATTCATGCATTGAATTGACTTTGGTCATCGTGACAGAGTAGGGAGGTTGTTTGATAGGGACCGCTTAAAGAAGAGTATGAGTTGGAGGGGCACAGATGTGCCCTTTCACATATCAAGGCTTATTTTGGAACACTGGTAAATTTAAATATGGTATTAGCATTGTGATGTATGAACAGGCCATGAAACCAGAGAGCCAGACCAGAGCCATATGAATTATATAACATTATAAAGAAAAAAAGACACATTATACTCCATTGAAATGAAATACTTGTATTGAGCAACAACAAAAATGTAACAAACACTAAGTTAGAAAATAGTTGATAGTAGGGGTCAGCAAAATTTTTCGGTAAATAGCCAGATAATAAATATGGTTTTGCAGGCCACATGCAAAGTAGCCACTCTGTTGCTACTGCTACCGCTAATTTCTTCCTCTTCTTTTAGAAACCTTTGAAAAATGTAAAAACATTAAACTACATTAAAATTAGTCCAGGGGTATACAGAAATAGGCCATGGGCAAGGGCCAGAGTTTGCCAACCCCTGATCTATAGTATCGGAGAAGATCATTTCAACCAGCATAAACAATGAAGGATTAGTAATTATAATATAAAATAATCTATGAACAAATCAATAAGAATACAGACAATCCATCAGGATGATGAGCAGATGATATTAACAAGAAATTGAATAGCTAATAAACATATAAAAACAAGTTCTTATATGAAAAGAGGAAAATAAAACAAAATTAAATTAAATTAATTAAAATTAAATTAAAACATTAATGAGATAACATTGCATGCCCTTCATTTAAAAAAAAAAAGTTAAAGTCTAAAGTGTTACAAAGGAGGCAGATCAACTTCAATTCTTATACTGCTGGTGGGAGTGTAAACTGGTTCAACCACTTAGGAGAGCAATTTTGCTCTATATAGTAAATTTGAAGGTGCACAAACCCTGTAACCCAGCAACTCTACTAATAGGTGCTAAGAAAAGAATGGGAAACTACTTAATATCCATTAGTGGGGCAATGGATGATCAATTGTGGTATATTTATAAATGAAATATATAAACATAATACAAAGAAAAATAAATGGCAGTCAAAATGAATGATATATATTGACATAAACAAATCCTATAAAAAATTTGTTGCATCAAAAATTATATTGCAAGTTAAGAACTGAGACTAGATAAGACACTGTGAATAAGAAATCAGGGACATTTGTTTCTCCAGACATCAAAATTTGTTATAAAGCTATGATAGTTAAGGTAGTATGGGATTTGCAAGGATGGACAGACAGACTGATGGAACAGAAGAAACCCAAAAACAAACCTATGCACATATGGGAAAGAACGACACTGTAGATTAATTAAAAAAAAAATAGATTTCCCAATAAATGGCACTGGAACAATTGGTTATCCATTAGGAGGAGAAAGAATGGAACCGGATCCTTACCTCACTCCATATACAAACAGCAATTTGAGGCAGATTAAATGCTAAATATGAAAGACCAAACTTCAGAACTTTAAGATGAGAATATAAAGAGTATCTTTATGATGTCAGCAAAAAGAAAGTTTTCTTAAATATAACCTTAAAGTGCTAACCATAAAAGAAAATGGCTGATAAATTTCACTACATTAAAATTGAGACTGTTTCTTCATCAAAAGATGCCACAAAAAAATGAAAAGGCAGGCCACAAACTAAAACTAAATATTTGCAACATCTATAACCAACAAAGGACTAACATCCAGACTATAGAAAGAGTTCTCATAAGTCAATTGAGAAAAAAAGACAAACCCAATATAAAACTGGACAAAATGACTGGAACAGTCTTTTCACAGAAAAGGAGCTGAAAGTGGCCAATTCTCAAATAAAAATATGATTAACATCATTAATAATCAGAGAAATGGAAATTTAGCCATAGTAAGACATCATTTTGTCCCCAGTAGATTGGCAGATGTTGGAAGGATTGTGAAACACCCAGAATACTTATACCCTTCTGGTGGAGGTGTAAAACTGGTAAAAACTCTGGTGGGGCATAAACTGGTAGGACCACTTTGAAAAATGATGATGATAATACAAGGACCCAGAAATCACACTCTTAGGTAGTCACCACAGAGAAATTCTTGCATACACACACACACACACACACACACACACACACACACACACACACAAAATGCAGGATACTCAGTTAAACCGAATTTCAGATAAACGATGAACAATTTTTTAGTATAAATAAAGTTTAGCCTAACCATGTGCCATTGAGCAGGCCTATGCTTTATCCGACAACCCTAGTCAGCTGTATGAATCTCTGAATCTGAAATATAAGAAAAATGTTTGCCCTGTTCATGTGCATTATGAAAAATTAACCAGTAATTAACCAGCAATTACATATTTAGTATGCACAAAATGAGGGGCGGGGATTACAGAGCATCCTGCGCCTTTGCCGCTGAGTCAGAGCACCATCCTCATCCTGCCTGCTGCCTGCACCTTCAAGCCTTTCTCACTAGATCCATTTTCTCTGATTATTTAATTTTCAAAATGTGCCTGTCATTTAAACATGATAATTACCATTACTATTTGCTAAACACATAACATGCATTATCTCATTTAATTTCCACAAAACCTAGTCCTGGTAGTATTTTTCATAGTTTTCTTACAGTTACTCATACTCCCCCAAGGCTCAGAAATTTGCCAAGGTCTCACGATTAGTAGGGGTCCCAAAACCATTGTTCTTTCCGCCTGCTCCTTCCTTTCCCAAACACCCCCCACCAAATCTTTTCCCAGTCCTTCATGCTCTCCCCCATAATTCTATATCACTTTTGTTTCTGGTTCCTCCTTTGGCAAGAAGCATTTGTTTCATGCTTGTTATCCTTCTAGAAGCAGACGACCCTCCTACTTGGATTGCATACTTCTTTCCTTATCACTCTCCAGCCCAGTTCCAAATCTCTGACTAGCTAGTGTCTTGTGCAGAGAAGGCCCTCAGTAAATATTTGCCAGTTGCCTGGTCAGCATTTTCTCTAAGGGTGTCTGGAAAGCAGCCGGGGACTTGGCTACTTCCACCAGTTCTGCTTTAAACACAAAGTTCCTTGGCTTCCAATTTTCACATTAAAGTGCTCCAGTTCCTTCTGGTCAGCAGAGAACATCCTTGGGGGTCCCCCGGCCCCCTACATGGACACCATCCCAGCAGCCCAGAGACAATTTTCTTATGAGCTTCTGTGTATAAACAGCCCAAGCCCGTGACTACTGCTTCGTTTTAAAATACCCCAAACACAAACCCTTTTTGTCATTTAGAAGATCATGGAAAAGCCCCTTCTGCCCCACGGAACAACAAAAGACAGTTGGCTTCTCTTCAAATATGCTAATTGCCCCGCTTCCAAGTTTCAGTTCAAGGCTCATTTTTATGCCTGACTTAAACATAAAGCCCTGACAATATGGTCTTGAATGGAAATGCTGACAACACTCACTGGTGAGAACAAGCAGCTATTCCAGGAAGGGAAACAATGCAGGCAGGCGGTGAGCACAGACTCAACCTGCCTCACAGTGGGCCGTTTGGCCCAGCAGCCCTGGAGCACCCAAGCCTGAAGACTCCTCTTCCCCAGGAGTTTGAGGAAATGCGCTCCTATCTTTTTGCTCTCTGAGTATAAAAGTGGAACTAGCTTTGCTTTCTCTTTTTCAGCTATGGCGGAGGGAGAGTTTGGACACCTGCACTTGGGAAACAACTCCTGCTGAAACTCCAGATAACGGATGTGAATGCCTGGACTTGGGAACAGGGTGTGTGCACCCATTTGAAATCTAGGTGGCATTTAAAACGATAGCCACAAATAAACAGGCCCCCAGGCCACCTGAAACAAGTCTCGATGAGAATGGCCAGATGGCTCCCGCCAAGATCACTTTTCCAGGGGGATGCAGAAAGCTGATGTTATAACCCAGGATTTGGGCCCCAACCCATAGTTTAGCAGCTTTGCCTAGAAAACAGCATCACATTTTACATCAATGGAGGCATCAACTCCAATTCTAACCAAAATAAGTTAGAAGCTAGTCTGTGGTATCCATCATCTCCTTTGATTTGATTTCCCAGTGGGGTTGTTATTATATTGTTTTCCCCATTTTACAGGTGAAGATCCTAAGCCCCAGAGAAGTTAAATCAGTTAAATAAGTTATCCCAGAATGCACTGTCAATAAGTGGTAGGGATGAAATTCAAAACCAAGAGTGAGAAGCTACGCTGCCCCATCCTTGCTACCTGAAGTGTGGTCCGTGGTCCAGCCTCACCTGGAAACCTGTAAGGCGGAATCTCAGGGCCTGCCCCAGACTCCCGATGAGAATCTGCATTTAGAGAAGACCCTAGGGCGTCACGTGCACAGGAAGGTTTGTGGGGTGCTGACCCACACTGCAGCCCTTCTCAAATAACCCTGCTGCCAGACAGATATAGAACCGTGACAATCTTAGAAGACAAAACCGGAGATGACCTGAAGCCTGGGGTCTTGGGAGGGTGGGTGCCAGGTGGAAGGAGATGAGGTTTCACGCATGGCAGTTAATGTTATGTCTCAGAGGACTATCTTGGGTGCCAGTGTAGAAAAGAACAGAGTCTCTGGATTCAGATATTGTGTATTCAAATCCTGCTTCTGCCATTTGCTAGCTACCAAACCTTCGAAAAGTTGTTAAATTCCTGAAGTTGCAGTTTCTTTAACTCCAAAATAAGAGTAATGCTCCATCTTAGGTTGTTCTGACATTGAATGAGACCATATACACACAGACATGTACAGTTGACCCTCTATGTCTGTGCGTGACACATCCATGGATTCAAACAGAGGCAGATCAAAAACATTTGAAAAACAATTGCATCTGTCCTGAACATGTACAGACTTTTTCCTTGTCATTATTCCCTAAACAATACAGTATAACAGCTATTTACTTGGCATTTACATTGTATTGGTATTATACTATCTAGAAATGATTAAAGTGTACTGGATTATATGCATAGGTCATGTGCAAATACTATGCCATTTTATACCCGAAACTTGTGCATCTGCGGGTTTGGTATGGGAGGGGTCCTGGAACCAACCCCCATGGATAACAAGGGATGGTTCTATATACATATATATGTATATATAGGTATAATGTATCATGTGTGATTGGGATGTCATAGGACACCAATAGATGGATAATATTAAATATTAATATACATACTCAATGTCAGCCATCGTCTGACGGTACACTAAAAAAGGGTTTTCTTGCAAACAGCAGAAAGCACTCTGGCCAGTTACTTTATGGGATTCATTACGATTAGGTGGTTTACAAAATCACTGTAAGAGCTGGAGCAGTTGACTCTAGAGGGAGATTTCAGGAACAATTCCCAGTCTCAGGAGCCCACTCAGAGGTGCCACCCTGCAGAAAGCTGTCAGGAAGCAGTGACCACAGAACTCACTGCTTCTGCAGCCTCCTACCCTGGCAAAATGACTGCCTTGCCCTCTCCCCAGTCCCTCTTCACTCAGTCCAAGTTAGAGCCTGGCGCCTGTCTGCCTGTTTGGTGGAGTCTGAGTCATTGTCAGAGCCCTGCTTGCAAGGAGACCTGGGAAATGTAGTTTGTAGCTTTCCAGCAGCTACAGGAGGGGTTGGAATGAATGACAGGGGACAGTCCACAGTATCCACCACGGGAGGCTGTGAGTCTTTACTGCGCCCTTGTCGGGCAGGGACTGTGAGGTGGGAATGAGGGAATGGGGTTGGCTGTGGGTAGGGACAGGTCACCAAGTGTGGATAACTGGAAAGCAGAATGTCGCAGGGAGCTGCAGCTAGTGTGTTCGTGCCAACTATGGGAGTTGCACGTGCAGCTGGAGTTTGGGATGACTGAAGGCAGGGCCTTCTGGGGTCACTCTCACAGGCCAGGCTTCCTCTCTGTCCGTGTCTGCTCACTCACTGCGGGTGCTCCGCCTGGAACCCAAGCTGCATCTGAGTACCCCAAACCCCCACTGCAGGGCCCAACCTGGCCTGGCCTTTTCCGACCATGTTTCCCAATCAGAATCAATTCATATGAATATGTAAGTGAGGGGCTAAGGGCATAATGAATCACAGTTGGCCCTTGAACAACACGGGTTTGAATTGCACGGGTCCACTTACAGTCAGATTTTTCCCACCTCTGCCACCCCTGAGACAGCAAAACCAACCCTTTTTCTTCCTCCTCCTCCTCCTCCTCCTCAGCCATTCAACATGAAGATCACAAGGATGAAGATCTTTATGATGATCCACTTCCACTTAATGGATAGTAAATATATTTTGTCTTCCTTATTCTTTTCTCTAGCTTACTTTATTGTAAGAATACAGTATATAATATTTGTAACATACAAAATATGTATTAATCAACAGTTTATGTTATTGGTAAAGTTATTAATAGTTAAGTTTTCAGGAGTCAAAATTTATACATGGATTTTCCACTACAAGGGGTTTGGTGCCCCTGACCCCTGTACTTTCCAAGGGTCAACTGTAGCTGCTCACTCCCAGGATGTGTCTGAACTTCACTGGAGTCTTCCAGTAGTGAGTTTCAAAGCCACAGAGTGTGCAAGCAAAGGTCACACAACCACTCATCAGGGGTGCTGGCCAGATGCCTCTAAGACCTTTTCTAACCCTGCATATTTGTACTGTCATGAGACACAGTGTCTTTACCTCCCAGAAAGAGACTCTACCCGGGAGGAAGCCAGGCACTATGGCTGACTGACAGGAAAGATTTGGGGCCAGGATTCTTTACAACCCACAAATCACCATCAGGGCAGTGTCTGCCTCCCTAGTTTCCTAAAGCACCTGACCAAAGGGCTTCTTAGAAGGAAGGAATAATATATTTATCCTTTTCTTAAAGAATTAAAGCATTGTTCTGCATGCTATTGGCCTGAAACAGTTAATGCTTTTCCCAAAGAGGCCTGGCGTGGGCACTGCAAGGATTTAGGGGAATGCCCACTTTTACACACCAACAACAGTTGACATAGAAACGGATTCTTTTTGTAAAATTATGAATGTCTACAGACCAGAACTGATGGAGAATTTAGAAAAAACCAAACCAGACCAAACCATGTGTAGAACATATAGGATTATGCACGGTAAGTTGTTTTTCTCTTTTATTTGGATTTCTGCTAATGTTTTTTTTTATAAAGTTTCTTTTTAGGCTTTAGAAAAAAAGAAATTATTTCTCTGAAATTAAAGAGCATTTCATTAATCACTATACTAGGAAGAGGCAGAACATGTTCCTAAATTTATCTCACTTTGTCTTTGGTGGCTGATGCAGTGGGTCCGAAGGTTTTGGGTCCACATAATCCAAGCATGAATTGCCTGAGCCTCGGACCCTGTATTTTCCATCTGTGTGTGCTCATTGTTTTGGTTGGTTTGGTTTGATGCAGCTGGGTGGGCAGGTTTGGTTTGTGGTGTTGGGATCCACATAGCAGTAGAGAGGACAAGACACTCTGGGGCCTTTTCCTTTCTTGCAAAATCCAAAATATGTTTTCCCAATTGACAGGCTCTGGAGCTGACATCTGGATAAAGATGGTGGATGGAACACGTGCATCTAATTCTGATCTCTCCTGAAACCCTACTAAACCATGTTAAAGAGAGAACAGGCGAGGACAGGAGAGAGAACAGTGAGGTTTTGGAAACTGGAAAACAGATGGAAGCAAACTACGATGGTACAGAAAGCTGAGCTTCGGTGTAATTTCCACGGCAGCACGCCCAATGGCTCAGCAAATGGCTGCCCCAGGCACCAAATTCATTCTTGCTCCCAGTGTCACTCCCCTGCTTCAAGCACTCTAGTGGTTTCTGTTGCTTCTAGGATAGAACAAAATCCTTACTTGGCTTCCAAGGCACAGGATAATCCAGCCCCTCCCACTCCAGCTTTTGCTCTTGCCATTCCAGCCACTTGGGCATTCCTCCACTCCCCACCCCTGGGCCTTTTCACTTGCTGCTTCCTCTTCCCCCAGTATCCTTCTGTCTTCTCTGCCCTAATCAGATAACCTCTGTTTATCCCTCAGGCCTCCATTTAAACCACTGACTTAAAAAAATCATCTGATTCCCTACTCTCACACCACATTCCCATTTGGATAGGACCCCTTGATGTTTGCTATGATTCAAGAGTCTCCATCAAAACTCATGTTGAAATTTAATTGCCAACGCAATGGTGTTGGGAGACAGTGCCTTTAAGAGGCGATGAGGTCATTAAGATGAATTAATGCCTCTCTAGAGAGACTGGGTTAGTTCTCCAGGGAATGGATTAGTTCCTGAGAGAGTGGGTTGTTATAAAGCAAGGTCACTCTCTTGTTTTGTCTCTCTGCATGTGCCTTCTTTCCCTTCTGCTGCTTTGCCATGCTGTGACACAGCACAAGTCCCTCACCAGAAGCAGATGCTGGTGCCATGCCTTTGGACTCTCCAGCCACCAGATTTGTGAGCCAAATAAATCTCTTTTCTTATAAATTACCCGCCTCAGGTATTTTGTTATAGCAACACTAAATGGATCAAGACAATGTTCGCTCTCATAACAGTCGCATTCTCCTTTGTAGCACTTATCATGATAGCATTAATTGTGTAAGTACTGATGACTTCTCCACTAGATTATACATGATGAAGATATATACGATGTGTGTTTTGTTCAATGATGTGATCCCAGGACCTACCACAGAGTCCAAAATGTAGTACATGTTCAATAAATATTTTTAATATATGATCATGAAAGCTATCTCTGAATTTGAGGAAATCTTCTGGAGTACTTCTTAAAGTTTTACTTTTGACTCTACAATCTTCTAGGAGAAAGGAAACAAACTTTATCCTCTATGTCACCCTTTTTAATTTGCAAATCTCGTCAGTCGTCAGAAATACATGTGTATGTTGTAGTAATCAGTGCTACCTTATATTTTGCTATTTTTACTACAATGAAGGGCGTGCCAAGAAAATCCCCCTTGTGGAAGCTGGGCATCCAATCAAATTCTGCCTTTTTGCACGGCTTCTTTCTTTTGGTCATCAGACTATCTCTTAAAGTGGTTCACATTAACTGTAAGCCATAAGTTATATGAGGGTCTTCAAGAAGTTAATGGAAAACGCATATTATGAAAAAACTATGCATGGATTTCAAATTTTTTTTGCACCAAAATAAACTCCTACTAATTTGTTATAGCATATCTGAATAGGATCTAGTTTGAGACAATAAGAAGGATAAGATATCAGTTTGAAAAGAGCCCCTATCAGAGCAACATGAATTCTGCTATGATTGAGGCATGAACAAACATCAAATTTATGGTGAAGAATGGTAAAATCATTGATGCTTTATGAAAAGTTTATGGGGGCCATGCCCCCAAAGCAATCAGAAGTTTACAGATGGATAACTCATTTTACTAAGGGGCAAGCTGATGTTAAAGATAAAGCCCACAGCAGTAGACCATCCACATCAATTTGGGAGAAAAAAATTCATCTTGTTCCTGCCCTAATGGAAGAAGACCTCTATTAACAGCAGAAAAAATAGCCAACACCATAGACATATCAATTGGTTCAGCTTACACAATTCTAACTGAAAAATTGAAATTGAACAAACTTTCCACTCCACGAGTCCATGGACACCAAAACCACCGTGCCCAAATCAGCTGCAGACCAGAGCAGAGCTTTCTACGGAAATTTCAAACAAGTGGGATCAAGATCCTGAAGCATTTCTTCAAAGAATCATAACAGGAGATAAAATATGGCTTTACCAGTATAATCCTGAAGACAAACCACAATCAAAGCAATGGCTACCAAGTGGGGGGTATGTCCAGTCAAAGTGAAAGCAGACAGTCAAGAGCAAAGGTCATGGCAACAGTTTTTTGGGGATGCTCAAGGCATTTTGCTTGTTGGCTTTCTGGAGGGCCAAAGAACGATAACATCTGCTTATTGTGAGAGTGTTTTGAGAAAGTTAGCCAAAGCTTTAGCAGAAAAATGCCAAGGAAAGCTTCACCAGAGAGTCCCTCTCGATCACGACAATGCTGCTCATTCTTCTCATCAAAAAAGGGCTGTTTTGCAAGAGTTTGGATGGGAGATCATTAGGCGTCCACCTCACAGTCTTGATTTTGTTTCTTCTGACTTCTTTTTGTTTCCTCATCTTAAAAAATCTTTAAAGGGCACCCATTTTTCTTCAGTTAATAATGTAAAAAAGACAGTATGGACATGATTAAATTCCTAGGGTCCTCTGTTCTTTAGGATGTCCTAAATGGCTGATATCATTGCTTACAAAAGTGTCTTAAACTTGATGGAGTTTAAGTTGGGAAATAAAGTTTATCTTTCTTATTTTTATCTTTTAATCCATTTTTCCATTAACTTTTTGAAGTCCCCTGGTAGTTCGATTTAGATTTAAATGCTAGGTCTGAATTAAAGCTGTGTAATTGACTGTTAGTGATGCAATCGGAGCAGAGGGTTGTTTATTTGTGCGTGTGTGGGCCAGCCCCCGAGTGCCCAGCCACACTGCACCCAGTTAGTCCCACAGAGGAGGCAGGTTTCAGGCCTCCCTCGCCTGGGCCATTTTTGTGCACTATCTAACATCTGCCCATGGAATTGTCCCTGTGGCGAACTGAAGATTCATGTCCCCCTCACCCCCAAATTAATATGTTAAAACATCCAGTGGAACGGTATTAGGAGGTGGGGCCTGTGAGAGGTAATTAGGTTTGGATGAGGTCATGAGGGTGGCATTAGTATCCTTATAAAAAGAGGAAGAGAGACCAGACACCTACCCCGCCCACACACACACATGTGAGGACACAGTGAGAAGGTGGCTGTCTGCAAGTCAGGAGGTGGGACCTCACCAGGAACCCAAAGCAGCCAGAACCTCGATCTTTGTCTTTCAGCCTCCAGCATTATGAGAAATATTAATAGATTTGTGTTCTTTAAGCCATCCAGTCTATGGCATTTTGTTATAACAGCCCAAGCTCCCTTCCCATAAATCTGCACTGTATTCTCCCAGGTCTAAGGACTGTCCACTCCCTCCCTGGGTCTCCATGGAAGGCAGTTGAGTTCACAGACACTTTGTTGTCTGTGTAAGGGCTTACTCAGAGAAAAATAACCTGCTCTTAATCTCACTCTCAAAACTAGAAAATTAGTCTTTAACTGGAGAAAACATTCACTTAACACAGCGTTGGAAGCACAGGTACAGACAGAGTTCACACTTTCCATCATTTCTAACTGAGTCGTTCCCCTATGGTTGGTTCCTCAAGTAGTTGCTTCTAAGTTTTCATTGCTACGCATAGCAGCAATCTGAACATTTTTATACTGATTGCTCTTTTTTGGCTTGAAGTTACCTGGTTAAAAAGTGTGAGTTATCTCCCAGCTCTTATCACTAAGGCCTTATTGCTTTGCAAAAGCCACGACTACATGCAGGGTATCAGTAACGTGCAAAGGAGCCTGCTCTATCCCACACCGCCAATACTAGCTCTTGTCATCTCTCTCTGTTTGAAATAGTTCAACAGATACATAGTAGGCCCTTGGAATTATTTATTCATTTCTTTCTATGCAGAGTTCTTTCTGTCATAATTAACAAAATGCCAACACTCAGAAATTAATGATTGTTTTGCCAACAATCAGTAATCTCTACTCGGAGACTCACAGCTTCAACTCTGACATAGCCCTTTTTCTGTTCTCGAATGTGCAAGTTATTTGTTTTTAATGTCAATTATACTTGAAGGGATGTATGAGGACATATGGTGAATGAGAAAGCAAACAAATGAGCAGATAATCAAGGAAGTATTTCCTTTTCTGACAAGTCCTCCTCAAAGTCACAGTGTTCATTGCAGGCCATCTAGTGGATCCACGTGGGAAAAATCTAGCGGATCCTCGTGGGGAAAATGCCCTTTGGTGAGGGAGGAAAGCTGTCTTCAGGCTTTCAGGACACGAAGACTCAGAGTCCTATTTCTATACCAGAGAAAGAGTCAGGGATCCCCAACTCCCAGCAGCTCCCGTGGACTCGTCACTTTCCTGGGGAGAAGATCGATGGCCTCTTCCTGACGTGGGTGTGTGGGAACCAACGGGGAAGGGAAAACGGTGTTACGTCTACTTGCTACGCTGCATGAAGTTGGGCACGCCGTGAAAGGCATGACTTTCTAGCACGGAAAACTCCCCACAACCCCATAAGCCTGTGGCTTTTGTTCACTCACCAACTACCAGTGCGTGAGCAATGCTGCGCTCATTCTACAGCTGACTGCGGCTGGGACTGAGTCTGAAGGACAGGAAAGGACTCGGCTGTGAACAGTTATTGACAGACAACAGTAAGGCTCGAGAAGCATGAGGCCCTTCCCTGTGCAACAGAGAATCAAAGAAGCTTCCACAGAGGAGATGGAATTTTCTTTTTCCTCATGGGCTTAATTTTGGTTTTATCTAAAAAAAAAAAAAAAAAATACAGGCTTATAAAAATTGAAAAAAACAACAAACGAATAGTCCTCTCATTCCTCCGTTCACTTCCATTCCTGAAAGGTAACCACTGCTTAGAGCATGCTTGGTATAATTCCAGAAGACGGATTTTAAATTGGGCCTTTAAAGGATAAGAAGATGTGGTCAGTGGAGGGCTGGGAGAGGGATGGTATCGTGGGCCTCTCTGGAATGGGAAGAGTTAACTACCGATGGGCTCCCAGCCCCACCGTCATTGTGATTTTCTAATTCCCCAATAGTCTCAGGTCCCTCGAGTTTCTGGTAGTCCTCATAATTTAAAAAAGAAGAAAAAAGAATTCGTTAATTCATTCCAGACACCTGGCTTCCTTCAGATTTTTTTTCCTTTTCTTTTCTTTGTTGGTTTTCTTCTTTGGTTTGACCACAGGGTGAACCCAAGACTATGAATCATAAAGCTTCACCTCATGAATGTTCTATTCAAGACCTTTGACTTCAGAACTTTTTGCATTGCATTCAGATCCTCAGCAACTCAGTATTTTCCTGCACTCACTGGCCCTGACAAGGAAGGGTTGCATTTATCTGTAACTGTGGGGGGCATCTGCTGTGCAGAAGCAGGTTCTTAATTCTTGATTCAGTTACTAGCAGCCTCATTCTTTGTAGAGTTTATGTGCCCTTCTCCCAGACAACCCATACTTACCTCTGTCAGAGTATTTAACAATCCATATTAAAAACTGCTGTTAACTATTTGGCTACACACAGACCATAATGCCCATGACACCCATCTACTCAACTCTGGTGGGACCAGTGCCTAGGACCTCAAATATTTGCAGAATGAATGTATGAATAACAACCAGTGTTCTACAAGAAATCCTCTGTTGCAGGGGTGGCTACAGAGTAAGTGTATTAGCCACAGGGCACGAGGGGTGAAATGACAGCTCACAGTCAGCCCGGCACTACTCCCCAGCCAGGGAGGCTGAGGTCTGCCTTCTTTGTTGATATCCCAACTTATTTATTCTTGAGGAGTTTTAGAACATTCCAGGGTCACACTGCTTGGTGCATGACACACATCCTCCCTGACCCTTTCCTCCCTGCTCTTCCCTAGTCAGCGGTGACTGACAGTCACACGTCTCAAAATCATCATTAGCACATCTCCATGGCCTGCGCGTATCTCCCCAGCCCGGAGCACCAGAGTGGTTAGCGCCCAGCCCCAGGCAACGGCCCCAGCTTCAGTGTCCACCCAGACCCTCTTCCCAGCCAATATCTCCATCCACATTTCCTGTTTCTCTTTTCCTTTACTCTTCAGTCCCTTGATGTCCTCCTCCGCCCCCTCATAGCTGCTTCTGTGCTAGTCAGGAGAGACTCCGTGCTGCTATTGCAACATGCAAGTCTTAGTGACTTAATACATAAAAGTTTATTTCTTGCTGGTGCTATGTGTTCAGTATGAGTTGGCAGCGAATTTCTGCAAACGTTTAGGGGCCCAGGTTGATGGAGGTTTTTTTCTCCACACCCAATTCCACGATCACTGTGGCATGAAGAGGAGGCAACGTGGCAAATTGCACCCAAGCCCCCAAAGCTTCTGCTCACATTTCATGGCCAAAGCAAGTCACATGGAACATGACTAATGTTGATGGCATGCAGAAAAGTACAGTCCTCCCATGTACCAGAAGGAGAGGAGAACTGGAATATTCGTGGATGGGTTTAGCGACTACCAGACTTTCCTCTTACTGACAATGTGTTTGGACTTGTCAGCCATGCTGACCTTGGCTGTCCTTCCTGACTCAGCTTGGCTCGCTCTTCCATTTTAATCCACCCACGGTTGCAGGAGGAAAAAAAAAAAATGTCTCTGGCTGGGGAAGCCAACCACTACTTCCTGCCAGAGGAAGGAATCAATCATCGTTCATGGGAGGTCAGTCATATTATTAAAGAAAATTCCCAGAGAATTCCCAAACACTTTCCTAAGCCAATAATTTTTATTCAGCCAGGTAAGTGCCAGAAACATTTCTGAAGTTGGCATTATGTACCAAGGACCCTCCGAGGTGCTAGGGTTACACATTTCAAGCACACACAGTACCGATGTCTGGTGGTGACATGCAGGCAGGCATGTTCAAAAACACCCAACGCAAGTCTTGCCTCTTCTACTATCCCAGCACCTCAGGGATGCTGATGCGGCTGGAAGGAGGCATCTGAAAGGGAGCCAGAGGGGAAACAGCCTCTGTCTGATCAGCCCGAGCTCCGGAGCAAAGCGGCTAATCACATTCTCTTCAGCAAAGACGCTGCCTCCTGGAATCCTGACACTGCCCACCCTGGGGTTTCTAAGAGATGCCAGGCAGTGACATGGCTAACGGTCTCAGTGTTCTTTGAGTCTCAGTTTCTCCACTTACAAGTGTGAGACTCTCCGGGTTGTTTCCTCATCTGTAAAATGGAGTTTTTGTGGGGATTAGATGAGCCAAGGCACAAGGCACTTACCACAGTCCCCTTAGTGTAGCAGGAAGCAGCAATTGTTAGCTTTTGCTAACATTATTTGAAGCCTGTCTAAGTGTCTGCAAGGAGTGCCCAGTGTATTTGACATTCAGAGTGGATTCCTTTTTATCACGCACACCCCATTTACAACAAAATGTTTTTAGTAATAATCATGAAATGCAATAACTAATAATAATGGCCAGACAAATGCATACATGTTTCCTTTTATTGAACTTTGTATATATAATTGTGACAGTAAAACATAAAATATAAATACCCAGTACAACAAGCAATAGATTTGTACTTTTTAATTACCATTAATGTACTTTTTTATTAAAGGACATACCTTTATAAAACTGTATACCTAAAAATTGGCCTGTTGTGGTAATGAACAATGTTATAGTTTAATAGCAATTTAATAAAAAGCAAGATAAATAGAAAAAATACATTTCAATTTTAAATATTCACATTTTCAAATATTTCTCAAAGTTAATAATGCATTTCATATATGAAGAATTTGCACATAACAGAGATATTATACTTTCAGTTTGCCTTTAGTTTCACTGTTTTAAATTTTTAACATAAGTAAAAATTCCGAGTGATCGTATAGAATGCCAGAATTGAAGTAATTCGAATTCCGTTTATTCATCTTTACAATCAGTGTTCATTCCAAATCTTCTGTTTAAATGCAGGAATATCTGTCTCTCATGCAGAGAATGAGACATGAACTCGAAGTGAACTTACTTAAAAGGAACATAAAGCAAACTGACTCTCAAAAGGAACGGGCATAGCTGGGTCCATGCTCATCTGAGGGCCAACTGTACAACCGAGAGTTCTCTGAAGTGGCTGCCACGCAGTGTACACAACTTATCAGGGATTGTGGTGGGCAGAATTCTAAGACAGCCCCTGGATATCCAGCTCCTGGTCTACATGTATCTTCTCCTGTTATCCAACAAACATTAATGTAGGCACTGTTGTGAGGTAAATTAATGCAGATGTAATTAAGGTCCCAAATCAATTGACCTTTTAGGGAGATTATCCGGTGGGCTTGGTCAAATCCCACGAGCCCTTTCAATCTGGGTGTAGAGGTCAGAGACGTGGGAAGTATTAGTAAGAGCCGGAAGGATGAGAATGATTGGACAGGTGTGGCTGGCTTAACGATGGAGGGGTCATGTGGCAAGGAATGTGGGTGGCCCCAGGTGGCCAACCAGCAAGGAAATGGGAACCTCGGTCCTGCCACAACAACAGGGATCTGGATTCTCCCAACAATGAGAATAAGCCAAGAAGTGGATTTTCCCCCAGAACCTGCAAGTGAGGACTCAGCCTGGCTGACACCTTGAGTTCAGCCCTGCGTCCAGAGCAGAGAACCGGCTGAGAAGCCCACACTGGGCTGCACTTCTGACCTACAGACCTGGGAGGTAACACATGGGTGTTATTTTAAGCCACTAAGTTTGTGGCAACTTGTTATGGGACGATAGAAAACTAGTACAATGGATAAGTGTTATAATACAAATATGCTAATTTTACATAAATATATTAAAAATCTACACTAACTATAGCCATTGTTTAGAACTTAAACCAAAAAAGATTTTGGGGGAGGGGAGTATTTTATCACTGACTTTGTTTAGAATTGTCAAAGCACAGTGATAATAAAAAGCTGATTGACTTTTAGTTGGCTTTATTATCACTTTAAAATTTTTCACAGACTGTGCCCCTCGCTCTCTGCAGTGAGGGCTGCTCCTGGGCTCTGCTCTTGGTAAGCCACCATGTGCCTGGGACCCGAAGGGAGGAAGAACCTTCTAGACTAAGCAGCTACTTAGCAGCAGAGCAGAAGCCTGACCCCAGGCCCCTTGACTCCCAGCCCTTGTCCTTTCTAGGTGGCCCGTTATTAAATGACAGCTGCCACTGTGCTGGGCAGAGTTGTACCAAGTCTTCATAAGTTTTCTGTGAAGATTCTGAGTAAGGCAACCAGCTAGAATCACTAGTGATCACTAGCAAAAGGCTCCAAAGTTTTGTCCAAAACAAACACCTAACTGATTTAATACTACTTACACCAAAATGGGGCTGCTCAGGTTGCTACCTGTCTCAGTCTGCTCAGGATGCTATAACAAAATACCACAGACTGGATGGCTTAAACAAGAATTTATTTCTCATGTGGTGTACACACACACACACACGCAAACATATACACACACTGTGGAATACTACTCAGACATTAAAAAGAACGAAATAATGTCTTTTGCAGTCACTTAGATGGAACTGAAGACCATTATATTCTAAGTAAAGTAAGCCAGGATCAAAAACCCAAATACTACGTGTTCTCACTTACAAGTGGGAGCTAAGCAGTGAGTATGCATCATCATTCAGAGTGACTTAGTGCATACTGCGGACTCAGAGGGGGAAGATGGGAGGGGGGTATGGGATTAAAAATTACCAATTATGTACAATGTACACTATTCAAGTGATGGGTAAATTAAAAGCCTAGACTTTCCCACTGTGCAGTTTATCCGTGTAACAGAAAACCACTTGTACCCCCTAAATCCATTTAAATAAAAAATGGAAAAAAAAAAAGAATTTATTTGTCACAGTTCTGCAGGCTGGAAGTCCAAGATTAAGGTGCCAGTCAGTTAGGTTCCTGGTAAGGGCTCTCTTCCTGGCTTGCGGACGGCCACCTTCTCACTGTGTTCTACATGGTGAAGAGAGAGCGAGCTCTGGTCTCTTCCTCTTCTTCTAAGAACACTAACCCCATCATATTCGCCACCTCCCCCCGTGAATTTGGGGGGGAATACATTCAGTCCATAGTGCCATCATAGGCCTCTGTAGCATGATATGATTTCAGACCTCTTGAGGGATGGGCTATTTCAGAATTGTACAGCTGAAAAGGACCTTGGAGATCTCACACGCTAGGTTTTTTGCTCTGGGCACACTCTTCCTCGCCTTGTTTTCTTTTAATTAAATCATCACACTGGCCATGCAAGAGTCATTTACCCTACATTTGCTTCAGGGACCACCGAGCAAGCTCCAGAGTGCCAGAGGGCCTGGGGCAGGCTAGCCAACCCTCACACAGCACATCTGTATTCGGATACAGCGGCCACATTTATTGGTATTTAGGTCACAATTCATCTTCAGGGAACAGCTGCGGTTTATCATTCATATGAAGTTCGAAGGCGTTCATTTAGTATATAGCTGCGTCTCCCAAATCTGTGAACCTGAGAATATATCCCTGGGCTCCTAGCTTGAGAAACCCTTTGTTAAAAGTTAAGTGCTGTATCTACCAGTAACCACTGTACCAGCAGGGTCCAGTAACATACAAAAATGCAGTCACTGAAACCTTTGGCAATACTTGGTTTTCTAGATGATCCTGAATATGCATATTGTCTTTTTTTAATCAGTGCTCTAATAATAATAATAGTAATATATAACATTTCTTTTTTTCCCCCTTTTGAGTTCCTATGGCTGATCCCGAAGAATGAAGAGCCCACATGCCCCAGTTTTTATGTGGATCCCTCAAAAAGCAGGAAAAGAGGCCTAGTTTTATAACCTACACTACCAGTTCTCAAACTTTTTGGTCTCACTTTTGAAAATTACTGAGGAACTCAAGAGTTTTTGTATATGGGCATTCTATCTATTGCTACTTGGTTAGAAATTAGAAATGAGGATTAGAAAAATTATCTTTATGTATTAATTCCCTTTAAAAACAATAATAAAGCCATTGGTTAGGCTAAGTAACACATTTGTTATGAAAAAGAAGCTGTATTAAAAAAACTTTCACAGGAGGAGTAGAATTGTTTTACATTTTTGCAAATCTTTTTAATGTCTGGCTTAATAGAAGACAGCTGGGTTCTCAGAGCTGCTTCTGTGTTCGGCCAGCGGCAATATCACACACCGTGTGGTTTCTAGTACACTTCCCTGTACACTCGCGAGGGAGCGAGTGAAAAAGGCAGATAATAACTTAACGTTATTGTGGAAATGATTTAAACCATGCAGGTGTCCTGAAGGGTCTCAGAGACACAATCCCAAGATACCCTGAAAGGCACTGACCCGCACAAACGCCTTTCCCTCTCCTCTCCGACTCTCTCCTGCCCTGAAACTGCTCTGGGTTCTCTGTGAGACCACGCTTCCACCAACGTCCCCAGCAGCCCGCAAGGCGGCTTGTCCCCGTGTCCCTCCGCCCCGCACATGCTCTCCACTGTGCAGATCTACGCAGGTTTTTTTTTGGATTTTTTTTTTTTTTTTTTTTGGGTACTTCTGTCACTCAGCTGCTCGCCCATAAAGGAGAGCCCCAGAATCCTCCGTTCGCACCCGCCTCTGCATCCCACCATCCGTACCTTCCTCCCAGTCTGCCACACAGAGAGCGCAGGAACCGGGTGGCAAAGGCGGTTCTCTTTTAAGGAGAGGAGAGCAGGGTAGGAGACGCTGAGCAGGCAGAGACCAAACCTCTGAGGGGAGGGAAACGAGGGAACAATTTAATCAGTTTTCTTCGGGCCGGGCCGGAAGGCTGAGCCCCAAGAGGTTCTAGTCCTAGAGAAACACCGCTTTCTCAAAGCCCCGCCCCTGCGGCCCCCACGGCACCCTGCGCGCGCCCCTGTCCTGGCGCCACCTCGCCTGCTTCTCATCCCTCCTCCTTGTCTCCCTCCACCCCCGCCCGCGCCGGGGCCGTCGCACAGTGGGGTTACCCTCTGGGGTTACCGCACCGCTTCTTCACTTATCTGGGCCCCCACTTTCAGCCTCTGAGTCTGGGCCCCGTGTCTTTCCTACCGTTGCACCCACTCGGGGCCTGGCACACGGCGGGTGTTCACTAAATATCTAGTGAATGGTGAGGAACGTCCCTGATTCAGGCCTCAGCCTTGGTGTCCAGATAGCCTGAACGGAATATCGGTGGTTGCTTGGTCTTCTCCTTGGTTGCCCACCACGAAATTAACATTCTTGACTTCTGTGCTCAAAACTGCACCAATCGTGCTGTTGGTTTCGCTGCAAATGAAGACGGCTTGTTTTTTTTTTTTTGAATTTCAGGATATTACGGGGGTACAGATGTTTAGGTTACGTATGTTGCCCTTGCCCCCTCCCCAAGTCCAAGTTTCAAGTGTGTCCATCCCTCGGATGGTGCGCATCGCACTCTTTGTGGATGCACATACCCGTCCCCTCTTCCCCCCTCCCCAAGACAGCTTCTTTAAATGAAAATTCTGCCTGTCCCCGTCTCCTTGCCTTCTTTAAGGCCACACTCCTTAAAAACATCTGTCCCTACAGATGGGCCTTCTAGTCAGGCTCTGCGCAGATAATGATGTAGAAACATCGGCATTGTAAGAAGCATTTGAGAAACACAGGAGGGCGGTAAGGGGTTAAATCACAGCCCATCGAACAAGAGAACACTTCAACACCCTTTTCCTGTCCCTACTTCCCCCCTCCTTGTTTATAATAAAACCGGACGGCTGGACAGAGCGACGTCGAGGGCTGGGACCCCTGCCCGAGGGAATCCTGACTCCTGTGGATGCGGAAATGACGTTTCAGTGTGTGCACAAAAGGGCCTGCGTGCGCTGCCCAGATGTGGATGGGTCTGTCTGTGCTTTGGGGAACATCTGCCTCCCTAGGAGGGCAAGGGGGGTGCTGTCTCCCATTCTGCGTATCTCCCTGGGAGGGCAGGTAGAACAGAGTGGGTGCTGAGCCCCCAATCTTTCCTGCCCCTTACTCCCCTTTTACTCTTCCCCGTGATTAAAGGGCCCCCAAGTCAGAATAAAATGCTATGTTAGGGTGGTCCCTATAACTGCGAGGACATTAGCTCTATCTCCGCTCCTGAAAGCTGGAATCTCTGTGGAGCCCTGGGTTAGCCTGGACATTGTATCTGTCTTTGCTTTGTGAGGCAGGGTGCACCGATGTTCTGGGGTGAGCTCCAATATGTCACCTCTGCCAAAGTAAACAGCAAGGGTCAGATAATGGACAAGTGGAGGCTTTGGGCCTTAGGTGGCAGATCCTGAGTCCCCTTTCCTGCAGGTCTAAATGACCATAAATGACCTTGGCATTTATTTATTTATTTATGGCTTGCTTTCACTTCTGGGGGTGCTGTTGAGAGAGTTTCGTCCAATGAGTTCAGGGGTAGATTTGTTTGCAAACCAATTTACTTAAACTCATTCTAACTTATTACTAACTTATAAGTCACTTATTTTTAAACTCCTTCCCCACCAACTTTTTTTGCAACTTTTTTTTATTGCGTCGCAAGAATGCTAGACGGCTATTCAAATGGCCTCGTGTCAGGGTCCCTGCAGGGAAGAGCAAGGCGCTTAGCTGGGGTCATTTGAAGGGGTTTAATAGAGGGCGTGGGGTGCCTGTGGGCCTGGCAGGGCCAGTGCAGTACTCCTGGCTATTCACGTGGGGCAATGTCATTACCTCAGGGACAACGGACCATGAATATTTCTGGAGGGGTGTGAAGAGTCCATGGTGTGGAAGAAGGGCTAGCTTTGTGGTCTGTCTGAGGATAAAGAGGAAGTAAGGAGCTGAGAAATAAGAAAGGGAGCAAGGAGGTAGGAGAAACCCCGAGGGCCTCTGGCCACAGGAGAAAGCGGGAGGCTCTGCTGCTATGGTCCATGGGCCCCGTGCAGGGCTTGCTCCGTGCGGGCCTTGGTCAGCATGGCCTGCGGCCCTCCCAGCCTCGCCCGGGTGAACACAGCTACCACCCGGCCCAGGAATAAAGGCTCCCAGCCCCAGCCCCGGCTCACGCCAGGGACACACCAGGGATCCTCCCACCCAGCAGTTCTCACACTTGAGCGTGTGGCAGGATCACTGGGTTTGTTAAAACCCAGTTTGCTGGACCCACCCCTAGACTTTTAAACTCAGCCTTAGCTGGTTCCAGGTCCACTGGGGTGGGGCCTGAGAATGTGCATCTCCCGGTCCCGGTGATACTCCTGCTGCTGATCTGAGGACCACACTTTGAAAATCATGTTGCAGCCTCCAGACCTCACGCTTGCCTGTAGAGCTGGTCTGGCTGCCAGACCTTGCCCGCCCAGTCTCATCACCCTGTGTGGACCCCCTCACATCCTCCACGCCTCTTCTCCCGGCTTCTGGAGGAGTGAAGAGGAGAGATCCCACCTTCTCTATCTTGCACTTGGGTGGGGCTGAAGTGGTGGACAACTTCACACTTCCTCCCGGGCAACAGACATGCATTCAGCACTGTGATTATTCTTTGAGGGCCAGGCTATTTCCTTTTATTCATAATAAAATTTTTGCATTAAATGCTGAAGATTCAAACCGCATATAAGCTTCGAGTACTTTTATTGTAGTAAAATACAACTAAAATGAGCCATTTTAAGCACTTTAGAGCATACAATTCCGTGGTATTTAGAACATTTGCAATGTCGTACAACCACCACCTCTATCTAGTTTCAAAACATTTTTAACAATACAAAGGACTTATTTAAGCGGTTGCTCCCCATTTCCGCTTTCTCCAGCCCTGGCGACTGTTAATCTACTTTCTGTCTCTATGGATTTATCTATTCTGGACATACCATGTAAAGGGAATCATATAAGGGGTGATTTTGTGTCTGGCTGATTTCATTTAGCATAACGTTTTCAAGGTTCATCCACGCTGTAGTACTACCTTCCTTTCCAGGGCTGAGTAATATTCCATCGTGCAGACAGACCACATCCCTTCTTCTTTCTAGGCCTGCACTTGGCCCTGCCTGCAGACTTATCTTCCCATCTTTCTTCTCTTCAAGGACAGGAACGTCCCTGCTCTATTCTTAGCACCTAAGAGAGTACCTAAGATGTAACAGGTGCTCTTAAGTATTTGTATCCTGCCTGGTCGGCTGACATTTTTCCTTCCGTTCCCACCTTCACTGTTCGGCTTCCATCCAGTGTTTGTTCAGCAAAAAGTAACTCACCACTGTCCAGTCTCAGGTGGCGGTGTGAGCTGGCCCCATGGAGGCCCTTGTCCCAGTGGGCTGACAGTGCAGGGTGGCAGGAAGTGGGAGCACCTTCATTTTCAAAGCCCCAGCTTCTTTTCCTTAGGCTTATAGGTACTCGGGAGCCCGACGAGAGGGCTAGGAGTGACAGAGCTGTCCACGTGGGCAAGCTGGTCCCAGGCACCTCTAAGCCGAAGGCGTACTTGGCCTCCTGTGGCCGTGTGCTACCATGAGCAGAGTCCTCCTCGACTGCCCCCAACGCCTTCCCTCCCTCCTGCCAGCCTCTTGGCCTTTCACTGCCTCTCAGACCTGGAGCTTCCTTTCAGGTCTTGGGGGCAATGGACACCTATTCTCATTCTTGCTGTTTCTCTCATGTGTTCTACCTGTGCCCATGGCCAGGACATCCCTCTGTTGCCCACTGACTGATCATGTCCATCCCCAAGGAAACGAGCACAGAACAGCCTCTGTTTGAAGGGGGATTTGTGCATATCTCAAAAACAGCCTGCCTCAAGGGCCTTTTGTGGGTAATATCCTGGAATTATGTGGTGACTAGGATCAAGCCCCCGTCCCTCAGGAACTACATGAACTGGGACGTGTATCTCTCACGAGCACCAGTCTGTTCAGCTTTTCCATTGCACGACTGCAGGATCAGCTTACCGGCCACCTGACTATTTGGTTCTGATCACTGAATTATTACGTTTTCTTGAGACATAACAGACAACTATAGCCTCCTAGCTTCAGCACATTATTTTCAAACTTATCTCAAGGGACAAGACTTCGGTATGTGTAGCACAGAAGTGTTTAAAATGCACTTTGTGAAATAATGTGAAAGCTACTGCTGCAAAAAGACTGAAAAGAAGAAATCTCCTTTCAAAGAGCAATATACATTCTCATTTTGCCACTTACAGATGCATGAGAATGGCTCTCAGAAATACTTTCCCCAACGGGCACAATACGCTTTGCATCAGACAGAGGTGGCTCTTTGATTTGGCAATAAAAAGTGATCATAGTGGCCTATTAATTTACAGAGACTAATTTAAGCCTGGGGATACAGTCTAGCATTTTGCAGGCAGTTACCAACAGCTGCAAAAGCCACATGAATTCTGGGCCTGAGTAGAGTCATCAAAAAAATTACAGCAATGGACTCTGCAAGGATTAAGGAGCAGCAATGATAAAAGAGCAGCCAGGCTAATTTTGACTACAGAGAATGCATCATGTGGGTGATGGGCCTTCCTGGATTTAACTTCTACTCAAGAAATCATTGCGAGCACCTATTATGCACCAGAGATGTACATGGACCAAGAAATACACAGCAGCCATGATAAACTCAAATCACAGAAAAGCACCTCCCTTTTAGAAGCACAGTTGAAGGTATAAGGACGGCCTTGCTGAAATAACAGGAAAATATCTAATCCCATAATTTTCTAATAAAAGCTAAAGATCGATCTTGAGCTCTCCTTACTCTTTGCTGTTTCTCTCCCAAACTAGCAGGCACCCTGCAGGGACTCTGTTTTCACAAACATCTGAAAAGAGCCAAAGGAAATGTAAGTCTTTCTCTTTACATTTCACCAGCTCACAGCTTTTAGAATTTCTTTCTGTAGCCTCAAGGAGTTCCTGAGAAGCTCCTGGACAGACAGCAGGGGGTAAACTCCAGGCCTTCATTTCCTGCCCAAGACTATATATATCTCAGGGGCAAAATCACATCCCCTGTGATAGGCCTGACTACATCTCAGAGATAATCAAGTCTCCAGGAACAGAAGAAACAAGAAAGACTGAAAACCTGATGTCTCCTAGCTACCTGCTAATTACTCCACAACAATTACTATTTTTCTTTTTGACCCCATAAAAGTGGCAGCCACTGGCCTCGCTGCTGGCACCCCCTTCTCTTTCTTTGGCGTGCCACTGTGTCTCTGCTCTCCCTCTGTTTCCTCCCTCCTTCTCTCTTTTTCTCTCTCTCTCCTAAAAGGATAACATAAACTGTTTTTACTTTTATATCTTAACTTCTGCCTGAGAAATTTTTCTCCACTTGTGCCGTGAGCACCTACTAGGCTTTCCACCCTAACAGAAGGCACAATGAAGATTCACCAGGGATTGGGAAAGCTCTTTGGAAGAAATGTCATATGTACCATTTGGAGGCAGGGGAAGAAGACAGGGGAAGGGGACAGGAATCCAAGACAACATGCGGCTTCTATCTTAGCTATCCCGGCAGGTGAGGCTGGAACTAACCAAGACCTCAGGGGCCTGCTTGGGAGGGAGTCAGAGGCTATATTTGGACACCTGACATTTGAGGTACCTGCAGAATTTTCACATGACTCTTGGAGAATATGACAACAGTGACAATATCTTTTATTTTTTCAGCCCTGCTGATTATTTTTTAAGATTACAAACTCATACACCATGCTCCTTTTAAAGGCAGATTGCTAATCTTTTATAACATTTTAAGTTCCTCTTAAATTATTCTTGTCTATTTGGATTTGTATGAACTCGGAGATCTCCTTTGTCTTCTCATCCCATGCCGAGGGAACCCGGGTAATTCCTGGTCACAGCTGCAGATCTGTGGTTGTAAGTGATCTCTTGGAAAATAGCCGTAAAGTTGCTGAAATTATCCTTTTAAAATTTTTATTTCATTTCATGACATAAAATACTATAGCTTTGTTCTTGTGGCTAGATCGTAATTCCTGGCAGTTTCCCAACCATGCTGTATTATCAAAGAGCTTCATGCATTTTTAAATAAAACTAGACTATTTTCCAGACCCTTTCTTTTTCCAGGGACTTCAACTTTTTTTTTTTTTTTTTTGAGACAGAGTCTCACTCTCTTGCCTGGGGCGAGTGCCATGGCGTCAGCCTAGCTCACAGCAACCTCAAACTCCTGGGCTCGAGCACTGTCTCAGCCTCCCGAGTAGCTGGGACTACAGGCACGCACCACCATGCCCGGCTAATTTTTTCTGTATATATTTTTAGCTGTCCAATTAATTTTTTCTATTTTTGGTAGAGACGGGGTCTCGCTCTTGCTCAGGCTGGTCTCGAACTCCTAAGCTCAGAACCATCTGCCCGCCTCGGCCTCCCAGAGTGCTAGGATTACAGGCGTGAGCCACCGCGCCCAGCCGGGACTTCAACTTTTTAAAGATCAGTTACACTAGCAGAAAAATCCAGAATGAACTCACAGTTGTTTTCATTACCCACTGTATCTCCTTTAAATACATTCTTGAAAATTATTCAACCTTTTGTTTTTCTGGTAAGGTCATTTTTTTTCTTAGTTTGCCGTTATTTATTACTAGGTAATTGAGTTTTCTTAGCATACCTAAATTTGTTTCTGTTTAATTACCCAACTTCCAGAATATAGACAAGGATATAACATCAGTCCTTATCTTCTAAGACATTCTTTTTTAAAATATACAATGGTTTTAGCCTGATACCAGGATCACAAACTATATTCTAAAATATTACTATATATAAAATATAGAACTTATTAATGGCAAAAAATCACCCAAATAAGAAATAAATAAAACAATCAATCAAAGGAAAAGTGGGGAAATATTTGCAAAGTATCTGACTGAAATGATAAATAACTAAATTATAATCCTTACTATAGGAAGGGCCCTTACAAATCAATAAAAAAGAACCAAGCATCCTAATAGAAAAACAAGTAAAGAATAGAATCAGTTCACAAAAGGAATTCAAAAAGCTGTTAATATGAAACATAAAAAACCCAACCCTAACAGTCAAAGAAATAAAAACTAAAATAGAAATGAAAATAATTCACTGATTAGATTAGCAGCAATTTTTTAGAGTGTTGACTGAGATAGGGCAAACGGGCAGGCATTTGAAAACTGTGTGTGGCAGGAAAAATAGGAGTACCCTTTCAATAGAGCAATTTGACAGAAGCCATTAAAAATTTAAACATGAATGTTTTTTAACCCAACAATTCCATTTCTAGGAAAATACGCTAAGAAAATAATCACCCACTTATGTAGAGAACTCTGCAGAATTTCACTCACTGGGGGGAAGGAATAAGATTTCCTGTTTAATAACAAAAACATGTTGTCTTTACAATAATAAAGCTATTACTATCAAGAGGAAAAATAAAGTATGTGATTGAAGTTTTCCAAAAATGGGTGGTAGAATATTTTCCCTTTATGTACCATAAAGAAATGCAATAGCACCTCATTCATTTGACATAATTTGGGGAACCTGGAGGTGACCGAAAACTGGGGAGTATCAAATATTAAGGTCAGACAAAGGTCAATTTGAGCCAGCACAGTGTTAATGGCTAAGAAAGTATTAGGGAGTTCAGACTCAGATCTATTGCCAGAAAAGAATCATTTTTAATAGCTACATTAATTGTTCATGTGAAAATACCTCTTGTTAAAGTATATTTAAGTATCTATGAAAAAAATTAATCTTAGTTTCTCAAATCCATTTTTTCCACAGTAAAATGTTTAATTAATATCTGTGACTAAATTAATGAATATTCACTAATTTACTATAAAGTTTGTTGTGACTGTTTAATCTATATGTAAGTTGAAAGAGGCAATAAATAGTGTAAATGTTATAAAGTGGATTTTTCTTTTCTTTTTTTTTTTTTTTTTTTGAGACAGAGTCTCACTCTCTTGCCTGGGGCGAGTGCCATGGCGTCAGCCTAGCTCACAACAACCTCAAACTCCCGGGCTCAAGCAATCTCACTGTCTCAGCCTCCTGAGTAGCTGGGACTACAGGCATGCGCCACCAAGCCCGGCTAATTTTTTCTATATATGTTTTTAGCTGTCCAATTAATTTCTTTCTATTTTTGGTAGAGACGGGGGTCTCGCTCTTGCTCAGGCTGGTCTCGAACTCCTGAGCTCAGAACCATCCGCCCGCCTCAGCCTTCCAGAGTGCTAGGATTACAGGCGTGAGCCACCGCGCCCGGCCTGGATTTTTCAAATACTCTAATCTTGGAGAAATTCCATTGAGTGGAATTCAAAGAATGACAATTTCCCCAATACATATTGTATATTAATTTCCTAACCTCTTGCATTGCCACTCATCTGTTTTTATTTTTATTTATTTTCTTTGCATTTTTTATACATGTAAAAATAATTATGCAAAAGCTGGGGATGCGCTAAAAGGGTGAGTGCATTTCATCCTAAAGTCATTTTGGGTCATTGCTGAACAGGCCCCTCCATGGGTATTTGATTCTCTGGGGAACTTGTTGGAACTCTT
>RJWJ010012848.1:0-40896 GCA_004363605.1 Indri indri
GGAAAAAAAATTCACTTTGGGAAAATGGCAGTATCCTATATTACTCACAGATGCCAAAAACCCCTAAACACATAGACCAGAGCCAATGAATACACCCATGACTGCTGTTGGCCTTCTGAATCTGTGTGCAGTGAATTATAATTGCAGTGCTGGGGATATTACTTTCAGATACACTACTAACAAAGCCCTTGAGATGATTGGACTCTCTCCTGCCTGAATAATCCTATCAAGTTATACTGAATCATTTTACTCTTAACAATCAGAACTCCACCTAGAAAAAATTCAACAAGGCACTGTTCAGCATTCTGCTGATTACACCAGCTGAGATGTTGAAGTACCTTGAACATGGACTGTTTAAAAGGTCGTCATAATAACAGAAATTAGGTTGGAAGAAACTTTGATAATTGCCTCCAGAACATGGCAATCATCAAAGAATCTCAAAGTCTCAGAAGTGATTCAAGCCAACCCTGTCATGTTACAAATAAGGAAACTGAGGTCCAGAAAGAGGACATAGTTTCTTCACGCCCAACTACCAAAGCTATAACTATACTAAACTACAATGTGGGTCTCCCAGCATTTCCTGTTATACCACATGTATTAAATTTACCTTATTTTAATTGAGATCTAATTGAATCACAGCCTAGTGGAAAGTTCCATTTCTAGGAACATGGACGAATAAACTAAATGACCCTCCCACTAAAAATAACCAAAATGCAGGTGAATACTTTAAAAATCTTCTTATGCAGAGATAATCAAGCAAGAAAATAAAGAACACTGAGGTTAAAACCTAAGTGAGTGTAGACAGAACACTGAATCTAGCTTTTAACCACATAAGGGCAATTATTAAATCTATTGAAAGTGACCATTGGTTTCCATGTTCTTGCTGAACTCAAAAGACCATGTTTAGGAACACCCAAGGTTTTATGCTGGACTTACCCCATAAAGCTGGAACTGAAAGAACTATACCTTCAGTAAACAGGTGCATTAGAAAAGAATGTGCCCCCTACCAAGAGACTGTAAGGAAGTTTGCCTTACTGGAATATTGACACCAGAAGAAAGAAAAAAAAAATGCCCAGAATTTGTAACTCATCAGCTAGCCTTCAGGTAAGCTCACTCTCTGAAGCTTTGCAAAATCCACCCTCATCCCAAACTTCAAAGAATTTCCAGTGGTACTATTTTGAAAAATATATAAAAAGTCATTTAAAATACACAAAAAGAAATTAGAAACAACCCAAACGTTCTTTAACAGGTAAGTGGCACCTCCAGACAATAGAATACTATGCAGTAATAACAAAAGAAAAAATTATTAATAGACCCGACAACTAGGATAGATTTCAAATGCATTATGCTGAGTTAGAGGAACCAGTTTCAAAAGCCTTACATACTACTTGATTTCATTTATACAGCATTCTGGAAAAAGTATAATGACAGAACAGATCAATGACTGGCAGGGGTTAGAAGTAAGTGACTTACTAAGGGGCTTTTAGGAGAAAGAACTTTCTACTCATCAAAGCTATTGACTGGACTTCGCTACTTCGTGAGGCAAGGAGATCCCTGTCATTGGGAGTATTTAAAGCTCCAATGAGGGAATAACATATAAGGGATACTGCAGAAGGAATTCACATTTTAGAGTTTGGACAGATGCCCTCTAAATGGTCTATTCCACCCCTGAGAGACTCTCTATCTGAGATAAAGTCTGGTTTTCACGGCAGTGTACCTGGCCATATCTAACACTAAATAAATACTGTCTCTGAACTTTTGAGGTTAACAGCTCAATAAATACTTTTAAAAAAAAATTTTGTGTGCAATCAACAAATTCATCACCCTTCAATGTTGATAATATGGAGGGAAGAGGAGTCATTAACAGCAGAAAAATTAAAGAACATACAAGAGTTAAATAGTAATTAATTCATGGTAGTAACATAAGAGAGACTATGAGTACGAGTGGGTCTAATTTCCTAATCTGACATGCAGGCAGTAGGTCTGTGCAGAGAAGGGGTTTACTGGATGTCTTCTACATCCCCCTCCAGATCCCCTCTCTACCCTGTCTAGGCATGCTGTGCGCCCACATGGCTGGTCCACATGGATCCATCGACAGACTCTCGTTTCCAGGTTCCGACTGGGTTCAGTCAACGCGAGGCCCAGTAGGAGGGCAAGAGGGTGGCCATTTGCTGGTGCCCAGGATGATACTGTGGAGAAGGCAGGGTATGCTCTGTGTAGTGCAGTGACCAGAAGAGGCCTTACAGGTTGGAGCAGTGGTGTGAAGTATGCGCAGAAAATAGACAACACTGTGGTTATAAGATTTGCCCAGTGGCTGCTGACCACATTAGGCATAGACAGGGATTCAAGATCAAGGCAATGCACAGTGATGCAGAAGACGCAACCCACTAAGGGTAGAGTGGGCCCAGCTGATTTAAGGAGAATGGTAGGTATATGTGCATGTGGAAGGGAGGAAGAACACATTCATACATTCAAATAATATTAAGCTCATAATATAAGCCATGCATTTTTCTAGGTACTGGGGAAACAATGGTAAGCAAAACACACAGTCCATATCTTCCCAGAGTGTATCAGTTATCCATTGCTGTGTAACAAGTTACCTCAAAACTTAGCAACCTAAAACAATACATTTTTGTTAGAACATATTCTTTCTTTGGGTCAAGAATGCAAGAGCAGTTTATCTGAGCAGTTCTGGTTTAGCTTTCTCATGAAGTACTAGTCAAGACATCAGCTAGGCCGTAGTCATGTGAAGGAGCTAGAAAATCTGATTGTAGGATGGCTCACTCACATGGCAGACAAGTTCATTCTGGATGTTGTCAGGTGGTCTTGTAACACGGACTTCTCTATGGGGCTGCCTGAGTGTCCTCACAGCATGGCCGCTGGCTTCCCCAGAGCGAGTGATCCAAGAAAGAGCAAGGAAGGAAGAAGCCACAGTGTCTTTTGTAACTTAGCCTCAGAAGACACAGTCTGTCATTTCCCCACTATTCTGTGGGTCGCACAGGCCGACCCTATTCAGTGAGGGAAGGGACTACACATGGTGTGACTTCCAGAAGGGAAGAGTCAATGGGGGTCCTCTTAGAGACTGGCTACGACAGGCAGCTTACAGTTTCTATAAATAACAATCACAATCACACGCACCAAAGGAATCTTTATAACCTATTGTTAGTAACTGGTAAGAAAACCCAGAGAAGCACGAAGTGAACCAGCAGAAGGATCGGACTGAATCTGGAGGCAGGGGTGGGAAGTGACTCACTTCAATCATAAGGTGAGTTAAGGGCACCTGACCCAAGGCCTTGGCTTCTGGACATGTTTAGTTCTTGTACAATCCCCATATCCCCACCTAGAATCTTCTGTTGGCTAAAGTTTCCATGGTAAAGAACAGGGAAATCCTCAGAATTCTTCATTCATCTTTTTTTTTTCTCTCCTGCTTTCAGCTTTCTACCTTTCCCTCCATGTTTCCTTTGTCTCACCCAAATTCAGACCTATTTGTATGCTCCCTCAAGCCCACAAGCATGATCTCCCTTATTTTCTAATTTCCCCATGGCAATTCTAGTGAAACTAGGAAAAAAAAATCAAAAAGAATAATCAATACATATAGAATGTATGTGTCATTTCAACCCCTCTACTTGGAAAAGTAAAGAACCACAACTAGAGGTTACTGAGAACATTAAGAACCAGCCATCTGGGTCCCTAAGTCAAGTCTGCTAATAGAATTGACCTCTAGCTGCAGAGACACCTGGCAGGGGTCTCCAGCAGGCCTGTAGCTGCAACATATCAGTTTTATATTAAAGTAGCCTCCAAATTAAAGGAAAAAGCAAAATCCCAAGTCGTCTTGATCCTCACAAATGGTCTTTTCTGTCTGTTTTCTTCCCCAAGAGAACTGAGGAACAAGACACAGCCTAATGAGTCCAGCGGCTCCCAGAATTAATCATTCACACTGGGCGGAGACTGGCTTCTAAGGATGAGTGTACCAGCGTCTCAAGGGGGTGAAGTCTGGAGCAGATCCTCAAGTGATTCATATTCAACATTTACGGTGACTTCTATCCACCATTGGAATCTCTGCTAATATTAACTCATTTAAAATCACTATTAATTCCAGAGCCCATAAAAGAATAGACATGTTTATTTTTCTACCTGGCTTAGAGAAAACTGCAATGCAGAAGGACCTGAAGGACTGAGTTGCAATCCCAGCTCTGCCACTCGTTAGATACTTTTCCCAAGTATTAATAAATTACTTTCCCTCCCTCGGGCTCGATTCCCTCTTCTCTATAATGAGAGGGTTGAACTGGGATAATTTCTAATTATCTCTCCAATGGGTTGGACTGGGGTAATTCTAATCGTCTCCAATGGTCTTAAGTGTATATGCACCTCTAAGCATATAACTGATGAATTGAATTAAGGAACTCTCATCCTTAGAAAGACACAAACTGCCACCAGGATACTGTTTTGTTTTGTTTTGTTTTGTTTTGTTTTGTTTTGTTTTGTTTTGTTTTGTATAATGAGGCTCTTCTAGCTCCCTCTGCGACCAGGGCATATTGGCATATATTTGGAGCATGATAGTGAATCAGGGAGAGAATGGAGGTGATGGGCGGAGGGTCTATTTGTCAATCTCAAACCTAATGTGGTAGACTAAATTAGTGTTCAAAAAAATATCCACTCCCTTTCCCTCCCCAAGGAAAGGGTGACCTTCTCCTTCCCTTGACTTTGCATTGGGCCCTGTGACTTGCTTTAACCAATGGGTTGTTTGCAGACAAAACTGCAAGGAGGGGCGGGAAAAGTGCTTGTGTAGTTGGATGTGTCCTCTTGTCCCTCCTACCACTGTGTGAGAAGAGCTTTCTCTAGTAGCTGCTGCTCCTTCAGCCTGAGCCTCAGAATGAACCGTGCGGAGGAGGCCTGAGCCACCACATCCACAGCACAAAGCAGGGCCGCACCAACCAACCTGCGGATCAGTGAGAATAAATGACCATTGCTCTAAGCTCTTGAGTTTTGTGGTTGGCTGTTACCCAGCAAAAGCTACCTAGCTGATACACCTGGCTATGTATAAGAATCACCTGATAATGCTTTCAAAAAATGAGATCCAGGGCCCAAACCCTGGGGCTATTGATTCAGACTCTCTCCAAAGGTGGAAGCCAAGGGATAAATACCTCTCTCCACGTGATTCTGTGTTAAATAACAACTGCTTTAGAACAGTTTTTCTCAATGGATCATAAATCACCTGCCACAAAACTACCAAGGGAATTCATAAAAACTTCAAATTCTCTGGCCCCGTCCCAGACCTAAAGCATCACAGTTTCTGGGCCTGAACTCAGGCAGCTCTAGCACACATAAGACCTCCAGGTGATACTAAAACACATTAATGTGACAACCAGGACACTCAAACTGTGTTTCTAAGCAGGGCTTGTTAAAACACCAACTTCTGGGCCCCAACCCCAGAGTTTCTGATGCAGAGAATCTGGGGTGGGCCTGATAATCTGCATTTCTAACAAGTTCCCAGGCGATGCCGATGCTACTGGTCTTGGCGTTGCACTTTGAGAACCACTGATATAGACCCAGTTCACAACCTAGACTGCATACTAAGATCACCAGGGGAACTTAAAAATATAAATGAGTGATTCCCACCTCTGATATTCTGATGTAATTAGTCTGGGGTGCAGCCTGGGCATTGGGATTTTTCAAAGCTCCCACAGGGGATTTTTCATTACTGCCTATATGAGACCACTGGTGTTGACCTTACCCTAAAGTCCATCAGAGTTCCTACCCAGTGAACCTGCTCGCTGCCACCCCACACAGGAAGCACTTCCTGGAAACAGCATGTGAGTACTAGGGTTTTCACACTGCGCTCTGACACCCTAGGTTTCAGGGGCATTACTGCCTCAGAGCTCCAGCTCTGCTTGCCTCCTCTCACTTTAGTAAGAGCAGCTCCTCTTTCATCATTTCCCATATTGAAAATATGGGAAAGATTCTGAATCAGAATCTCTGGGTGTGAGCCCCAACAATCTGTGCTTTAATAAGCCCTGTGGTTGATATTGATGCATGGTAAAGTTTGAGAGCTACTGGTTAAGGTTAAGGATCTCTAATGCAATGTCGGGGAGCTCCGTCATCCAGAAACATGGTGGCGTAGCTGGCGGTGGGGAAGCCAGCTCAAATGGGCTTGCAGGAATCAACTGTCAAATTTTCAAGAATTTTGCAAGCTGGATAGGAATATTTATACCATGAAAAATGGTAAACACTACAATGGAAATTTGCAAACACTACAAATCGGAGGACCACTCTCCCCGATAGAGCCTGTTTACTAGTACACAATTACAATAATACTCTGATCACAGGTTTCAGTTCTCATAAGTGGGCTGCAACCAAATTTCTAAAGTCAACCACCTTGAAGGGAACGGGCCCTGCCTTGATTACGCCAGGTGCTCCCCCTTGCTCCATCCACCAGGGGCTGGAAAATACGCAGCAAAATTTGCTTAAAACTTCCAATAACTCATCACTGTTTTCAGAATAGAGTGCAAAAGTCTTAACAGGAATAAAAAGCACCACATGGTCTGACTCTACCTTGCAGTCTTATCCTTAATCACCTTCCACTTCTACCCTTTCTGTGCTGCGTGTGCTCCAACAATACTGTACATCATTTGCCATTCCCCTTCTTCACCATCTCCACCTCTGGCCCATTGCACATGCTATTTCTGCAGCTTGGAAGCCCTCCCCTTCCCCATCCTATGCATTCATTAGGTCTGAGACCTCAGGCATAGTCACCTCCAGGAAGTCTGCCTCCATGGCCCTTTCCTCCCAACCCTTCTCCTGCCCACTCCCCATCCCCAGCCTCAGACAGATTATGACATGCCCTTCCCCTGTTCTCCTAGTGCACCTGTGAAGTCTGTATCAATGTGCTTACAACTGTAACCAGTGATAGGCTGGCTGCTTGTCTCTCTCTGTAACTAGAGTATAAGCTCCTTAAAAGCACAACTATGTTTTAATCACTATAGTATCACCAGCACCTAGTACAGTGGTTGATGTGTGATAGGTATTCAGGAAGTGTTTGTTTCCATTAATGAATATCTTCCCTGGGTCTGATCATTTACCTGCCTAAATATCTAAATGTTGGTGCTTCCTAGACTCCCCAAAGCCATGCTGCACCAACTTCCATTCACCATTTTGGATTTCTGGATATGGACAACCACCAATCATTGATATCCCTACCCATGTTCCATCTGCCTAGTGATTTTCCTTTCCAAAGTTTGCAGCTGGACAGCTGGGCATGTTGGCTCACAGCTGTAGTCCCAGCTACTCTGGGGCTGCAGCAGGAGGATTGCCTGAGCCCAAGAGTTCGAGTCCAGCCTGGGCCACATAGTGAGACCCTGTCTCTGAAAAACAAAACAACAAAAACAAAGTTTAATGGACAAGAATTTCCATTGTCACATAAAGCTATTCTCCCCCCACCACAGTCTGACTGTGGTCCCATTTATCTCTCCATGTTTGCCTCCAAAATCAGGATGTCTTTAAGGTCTTAAACATTATGATGCATGTATGCCATATTGCCTACAAGTTCAGCTCCTATGTGCACACTAAACAGAAATATGCACTGTTATTCACCAAAGACATCTACTAGGAAAAACACAGCAGCCCTATTCCTAATAGCCCAAAACTGGAACCATTCAAATGTCCATTAAAAATAGAATGCATGATAAACACAGCAGTGAGACTGACGTACAGCTACCTGCAACAAAATTCATGAATCACATAAACATGATGCAGAACAGAAAAGACACAAAAGAGTACATATACTGTATAGATCCATTTATAGGCAGCTTCCAATGCGGGTGAAACTAATCTATGGCATTAGCACTCAGGACAGCAGAAGGCAAATGACAGGAAGGAGATACAAAGGAGCTTCTGGGAAGCTGGTCATATTCTGTTTCTTGATCTGGAGGCTGGCTCCACTGTAACTCTGAGAATTCATTGATAATTCACTGATAATTTGTACACTCCTCTGTACACACATTATTCTTCAATAACAACTTTTCATTTGAAAAGCTAAAATGTCTAAGAGGCATTGCGCTGGGTGAAGTGTAGGGAGACAGAAAGTATCAGGCACACATTCTCTGTTTGTCAGGATGTTAGGGAAGAGTTAAGACATGCACATCTGAAAACTAAACAATGTAGACTGTGAATGACAACAGCAAGAGCTCACAGTGGTATGCTAGAGCTGGCTTGCATGAGCCAATGGCTACACATCTTTTCCCAACACTGCATTGAATGACATCAAATTGACAGCTTGAAATCAACCACATGATAATATTTACACCACAGAAATGGGCAAATGCTATAAATCATAGCTGCCAGCCTTCCCCTCTCCCAACAAGAGCAGGTTGTTACATATTTACCAGCACACCGGTAGCTTTAGAAGCTAAATTATTACTGGAATTAGCATGAGTACTGATATCTCAGTCTTAGCCACATCACAGTCCAGCGCCAAAGAAGCAAGCCTTAAAAATAGGTTCTAGAACCAATTTTTTTCACAAGGTAATAAAAACAAAAGTGCCCAGAAACTCACTTTGGGATGCATCACCCTGCTGCCCTCCTATGATAAATAAACTCTTGCATGCTTTTCTGGAGGCTGCGTTCACCTCCACAAATTCCAGGCACTGCGCATAGTCCTTGCTTTAGTTTCTGATGCCTATAGCTGACTACCATTAATTCTATAAATTCTAGATATTACAGAGGGCTAGAATTGATAGACTATATTAATATACAAAGCATCAAAATTCCTCTTGCCAGAATATGCAAGGATTGGAAACAAAATATCATCCAGAGAATAAAGAAGTCCATAAATCATGATATTGGTGCAAGCTGTATTCAGCAATCCAGGCTAGCCCAGCATGCTATTTACAAACTTATAAGAAAGCTTGTAGAATTTCAGAAATCCTACCA
Organism: Indri indri; assembly: GCA_004363605.1. Classification (NCBI taxonomy): domain Eukaryota; kingdom Metazoa; phylum Chordata; class Mammalia; order Primates; family Indriidae; genus Indri; species Indri indri. The sequence continues at coordinate 8,929 of RJWJ010012848.1, forward strand.
CCTTGTAAATAATGCATCTTGTTCTGTGAGAATCACAGTGAATAATACATCAGACACAGGGGATCTGAAATTCAGAACAAAGAATGGGACTGGGGAGAATTTCAGGTGACCTGAACTGTGTGCTCAAAGCTATGCAATATTACTAAGATTAACACCGCCTAAGTACCTGGTGTATTTTTAAAAGAAGTAGAAGGAAAAGAAAAAAAAAGATGGAGGAGAACAGCTTTAATTTTTTAGAATTAAAACAGGAACGCTCTCCATTTTAGAACTACACATGAAAGAATGCAAAGGAAAGCATTGTGAAGTATTGAATCCCCTAGACATAAGGTTATTAAAGAAGCTGGAACACTAATTTGTTGATCTTCACAGTGCCCAGAGGAGTTAGGGGAAGCAATCTACAGCCAGCATATGGTGGAAGAGCAGAGGAAAGTTAAAGTGGCCTCCAAGCACTTTGAGCCAGCCTCAGTTCTCAAAATGTTCCCAGACACCGAAGCCCCAGGGCCCAGCTCAAACTGCAATCTGGTGTTCCTTTCACTCTTCAAGGTGCATTGAATTTTAGAAGATATTACATCATTTAAAAAAAAAAAAAAAACTGACAAGGAACCAGCCCAGGAAGAGGGAAAAGAACAATGTTGCTATGGTTTCTGTAGCCAGCTGCAGGGAGGGAAACATCCCCAGCCTGCATCTCGAGGCTCCAGGCTGACCGGATATGACGGATTACGTAGGTGTCCTTCTAGGCTGCTCAAAGGCCCCCACGTGACTCCTCCTCCTCACAGACTCAGCCCCTGGTCACAGAAGTGGTGTGTGACCCCAGTCTGGCCAATCACAGCACCCACATTACTCTGCATAAAATGGTTGCCCAAGGACTGGGGCCTGTCACCAGTGCAGAGCCAACCAGAGTCCTTCCTTGAACTAGTAAACAGATATTCAAAAGCAAAAACAGTCTTGTTCTGTGGAGCTCACTGAACTGAGGGCATGCGAATCTGAAACTGGGTGTGGCAAGGGGGGAGATATTTTGTCTAGAAGCCCCACAGAAGAGAGACAAGAAATGGAGAGAGATGGAGCCAATGACAGCATCTGAGCCCCTGGATCCAGCTATAACAAAAAGCTAAAATGACCCCCAGATTTCCTAGTTGTTGTATAAGCTCAAAATTCACTTAAGGTTTTTTGAGGGTTTTTTTTTTTTTTTTTTTTTTTTTTGGAGGTGGAGCACTAAAAGGCAGGTTTCAGTTGCAATGAAAAAACCTGAAAAACACTCTGGGGCAGGTGAGTTTATATTAGATATTATATAAATAGGTCTGTTTTATCTGGATAGTGGCTTATTGGCCTTGAGCCAGGCCTCAATAGACTGTGACCCGGAGTGCCAAGCCTGCGTCCTGCCTGGTGTTTTAACACAGCTGCTCAACCAGATAGAATTTGGTACAGAGAGCCTGAGGCCAGTGCCCATGTCACAGCTGAGAGTCAGACACAAGTCCTTGCTTTAGTTTATGATGCCTATAGCTGACTACCATTAATACTATAAATTCTAGATATTACAGAGGGCTAGAATTGATAGACTATATTAATATACAAAGCATCAAAATTCCTCTTGCCAGAATATGCAAGGATTGGAAACAAAATATCATCCAGAGAATAAAGAAGTCCATGAATCATGATATTGGTGCGAGCTGTACTCAGCAATCCAGTCTAGCCTAGCATGCTGTTTATAAACTTATAAGAGGAATACCTTCTATAAGAACTCTGGCTCTCTGTGGCCCTGGGTTTGTCAGTTGCCAAGGAAGCAACAGCCATGAGGAACTGACTGTGGATAAATCCATGATGCCTGGGGTCTGTGGCCAATGGTCTTCTCAAAATGACTTTCAACACAGCCTTTCCAGAAAATAGACAAATGCCAATTTCCCCTCCCCAAAAGGTAGACCTCATGGATACAGTGTATTTTTCTCAAACTTGACAAACTTTTGGAAGTTGACTAAATTAGCTCCGCATATGGCCTTGAAAACCACTGTTAGCTTTTGTATGCAAAGATAGTAATATAATAAGTCAGATAAATAGAAACATACTACCATGACAAGGTAATTACAGGACCAGTAAAGTTGTCTGCAAATCTGTAATGCATTCCTCAAATATGGATTCAGGTCATATTAAACAATAGCCCCAACCTTATTTGCCAACCAAGATTTATAAGAAATATAAATATCAAAATGGCATCCCAAATTCCAACCCAAGTTACCAGATCTGGAAGAAGAAAAGAGAGGTGAGTTCTCATATTTTCAAACTTTCAAATCCTTTGTATGCCCAGTTCAGAAAGATGGATCTGAGCTTGGGGTATCTTGAATTTTAAATTAAGGCAATATTTTACTGCAGCAATCATTGATACTTTACCTCCCCCACCCTAAGCCACACAGATTTTACTAAGAAAACTGAGAATGCTCAATGTTTGTGATTAAAGCCCAGAGATTTTAAAAATATTCAAAAATATGTGTCTGCCGTGGAAATCCTTGCTATTTGTGGCTTTATAGTCTAATGTGACACCCTGGTTTTCTGAAATAGAATAGGAAATAGACGAGAAAGTGTTAGAAATACTAATGAGTAGAATGCTGTGAATTGTCTTAGGTTTTTCAACCTCTATTTTGGAGTAAAGGCAATAACACTTCCAATTTTATACTCTATATCTCCAGGTGTCCTAACAGCATCATGCATGACCGTTAAAACGAGTGGAGGACTAGACTTTCAGGTGGATAATGTTGCCAGGGAAACTGCCTACCTACGTTCCCAATATGTGTATCTCTGGTAGAACAGACAATTCTACCTGCATGCCTCTTTTGTCTATAAGAAAAAGGAGCTGGAAATCTGCCCTCAAAAATCTTACAGTTGCAAAGTCCCATAGAGAAGACAGGGTCTTTAAAATCCATGCAGAGTGTTATAGTCACCCTGTCAGGCATTTTCCCAGAAGCCTACAGAGTAGCTTGCATCTGCAGGGTGGGAGGGAAGGGAAAAACATGAGCAGCAAGGGCTGGCAACTTCTAAGAGATCTCCATAGACTGACCTGGCAGCTGCCAAGTCTGCATTCTACCTGGTGCTTTAACTCATCTACTCAATCAAATGTAATTAAAAGCAATCTTTCTGAAGTGATAAAAATTACAGGAAGTTCTCTTGTCCTTTCTCCCAACTAAGAACAGAAGAATTTTAATGTGGAATAATTGTTTCTTTTGAGCTCTTTTCCCCAACAGTTTCAAACAAGGCAGAGACCCCAGTGGACAGTTCTCACCTTTCAAATGTCCATTGTCATTTCCATCATCCAGGTGGATTTGCTGGTTCGCCCTCTCTGGGTAATGGAAATCTATTCCAGTCGTTTCTCATCACATGTGTCTGCTCTCCCTGCTTAATTTGGGGGAGCTGTGGAGCAGGTGAAAAGAAGAAAGAGAATGCTCAGAGCACCTGGTTTGAACCCAGCTCTGGCACTTCTTTGCTGTGGATTTAAGGCACTGATCCTCGCTTAACCCTTACTCTCCTTATCTGTAAAATGAGGATGTCTACAGTAGCCTCAAATTTATCTGGAGGTGCATATGAGACCACGTAACTATACGTGATCACTTAAATGTGAGCATTTTTTAAATCGTACCTATTCATTGTTTTATTGTCAAAGTTGGAGATAAGTCTATTTAAATGGATATCACAAGAAAAATTAGAAGCCCAAGGTCAAATGAATGAGGAAAGGAACAAATATTTTATTAAATAATTTTTGTATCATTCTCTTTAATGCTCTTTACAACTCTGTGATGTAAGGTTTATTATCCTCATTTTACAGATGGAGAAACTAAGGCTCCGAAGGCTAAATATCTTTGCCTAAGTAATATAACTAATGAGTAGAAGAATCAGGATTTGAACCCACATCTGTCTTAACCCAAGGCCACGTATTTTTTCCCAGGAGAACGATCAGACATATTAACAACAACAACAAGATTATGTAATCAACCAGACTGACAGGTAATTAAATCCATTAGAAGTTGGAAGGGGGTCAAGAGGGCAAACTAGAAAGAGCCTGCACTCACTACTCTCAAGGACAGGGTCAAAGGTTGCAGATGGAGGTTCACCCATAGATGGAATGTCTTGGAGGGGACACTGTGAATCATCAGAAAAGCAATCAGAGACACCCAAGGTGGGGGAGAGAGAGGTGGGGTGATATGCTCAGCAACATCAGAAGGTACCTGGCAGAAACATACACACATGGGGAAAGATCAGGGGAAAGATCCTCAGGGCTCCACACTCCCCCAGCAGACACTACAACCTGAGCTGCAAGAGGGTTCCCCCACCACAGCAGGCCTCTGAACTGATTAGGGAGCTTCTTGGAGACTGTGCAACAGCATTGCACTGGAGAGAGGGCACAGTGGGGTTCTGCCAGCTTTTGGTCCCAGGTTGCTGCAACAGATGCCATTCTGTGCTTTCAGCCCCAGAGCACCTAGTTGGCACCACTGTAGCCACCTCTGCATTACCCCTACCAGCCCAGGGAGAGAGCAAGGAGGGTGAGTGCTCTCATGTGCATTGTGACTGGGTACAGTGCACCCCCTTAACCTCCGCCTGGCCGCCTCCCAGAGATCTGAGCAGAGTAGGTACCCACCAGCCCTCTGCATCTGCTGCCACCATCTCATCATCTCAATAGTGCTACCACTGCCACCTGAGTGGCACCGCACCGGCTGCCACAGACAGACTCAAGCAGAGGGAGAGCCCCAGCCACCATGACTCCTGGGCAGGAGCCAAACATCTCCCTGACCCTGACAGCCAGGGATGGCCCAGCCACTGCAGCCTGAAAACCACCCTACCATGGCCATTGTCCTATGACCAATCTAAGCACCGTCTAAGGCCCCTCAACCTGTCCAGATGCTCATCAAGTTCCTGCAACCCATCTAGGCACCAGCCAAAGTCCCATGATCCACCTGGCACCTGCCTACATCTCATAACTGGCTCAGGTGCTAGCCAAGGCCCCCCAACCCATCAAGGCATCTGACAAGGTCCAGCAATACAACCAGGCACCTACCAAGGTCCCATGTCCCACCATGCCTCCAGCTGTGGTCCTGTGACACACCCATGTACTTTCCAAGGTCCCACAATGTGCCCAGGCACCCATCAAGGTCCCACAACCTGCCAAGATGCCAGCCAAAGTACTGCAACCAGCCAAGGTGCCTGCCTAGGTCCTATAGCCCAGACACTGGCAAAGTTCACACCACCTGCCTCTGTGGAGAGGGACTCATCCAGCCCCCTGCTGAGCTTCCAGCAGTGGCCTGGGGAACAACTCACCACTCCAAACAAATATCCTTCAGCATTGGCTCAGTATGTGACAACCACAGGGGAATGGAACAAAACAAAACAGCTGTACTATAGGCTCTCTGTGCACCTGTTACCCCCCCTCCCCCCGCCAGGTCAATATTCTAGAGTAGAACACAAAAGTACTATTTAGGGACCTCTCCTTCTTCTCAATAAGTAGGAGAGTTCCCAGCAAAGGAGAACAGGTGCACCACAAATCCATCAGCCCTGAGCTGAGAGAAGAGCTTTCAGATGAGAAGAAACCAGCAAAATAACTCTGGGAACATGAAAAAAACAAACCAGTTTCACATCCCTAAGGGATGACAATGGATATACAGCAATGGCCCCCAACCAAAAGGAAACTATCGAAATGTCAGAAATGGAATTCAGAATATGGATGATGAATAAGATGAATGAGGTTGAAGAGAAAGTTGAAAACCAACACACGAAAAAAGACTAAAAAAATTTTCAGGACGTGAATGAAAAAGACTAAAGAGTTAGACAGCATAAGAAAGGATATAATAGAACTTAAAGAAATGAAGGAGTCATTTAGGAAATTACAAAATATGGCAGAAAGCTTCAACAACAGTCTCAACCAAGCAGAAGAAAGCATCTCAGAGCTTGAAGACAAGGCTCTTAAACTACCCTGTCAGTCAAAGATGCAGAAAAAATAAGGAAAAATCACTCAGAGAAATACCTGGCTATGTGAAGCAAACGAATATACAAATTATAGGTATACCTGAGAGAGATGAAGAAACAGAAAAAGGCATGGAAAGCCTATGCAAGGGAATTACTCAGGAAAACTTCCCTAGTATTAACAGAGATTCAGATATCCAGATGAAAGATGGTCATCGGACATTGGGAAGAATCGGAGAAAATAGAACATCTCCAAGACACATAGTCATCAACTTGGCCAAAGTCAAAATGAAGGAGAGAATTCCACAAGCAGAAAGATGAATGTAAAAACTAACCTGCAAAGGAAAACCCATAAGCCTAACAGCAAACTTCCTAAAGAAGACCTTACAAGCCAGAAGGGATTGGGGCCCTATTTTTAGTCTTCTTAAACAGAACAATTGTCAGCCAACAATTTTGTATCCTGCAAAACTAAGCTTCATAGATGATGGAGAAATAAAGGCTTTTCCAGACAAGAAAACAGTAAGAGAATCTGTCACTACTAGACCTGCCTTACAGGAAATATTTAGAATTGCATTATACATAGAAGAGCACAAGAGATACCTACCATTGTTTAAAAAAAAAAAAAACCTGAAAGTTAAAGCTCACAGCTCTTATAAAACAATAACACAATAGGGAAAACAAAACAAAGTATCATCCAACATGATGAACAGAACAATATTCCACATATCAGTACTAACACTGAATGTGAATGGCCTTAATGCCCCATGTAGAAGACACAGACTGGCTGAATGGATGAAAAAATCATGCCCCAAGTATATGCTGTCTCCAAGAAACACATCTAACTCACAAAGACTCACACAGATTCAAGGTAAAGGGATGGAAAAAAAAATTCGATACAAACAGAAACCAAAAGCAAGCAGATGTAGCCATTCTCATGTCACATAAAACAGACTTTAAATCAACAATGGTAAAAAAATTTAAAAAAAAAGACAAAGAGGGTCATTATATAATGGTAAAAAGAGCAATTCAACAAGAAGACATAACAATCCTAAATATATATGCACCTAACACAGGAGCTCCCAGATTCATAAAGCAAATTCTACTAGATCTAAGCAAAGAGATTAAACAGCAGCATCATAATTGCCAGGGACTTCAACATCCCACTGACAGAGCTGGACAGATCATCGAAGCACAAATCAATGAAGAAACACTGGACTTAAACAGGACTCTAGAACAAATGGAACAAATAGACATTTACAGAACAGTCTCCCCCAAAACTACTGAATATACATACTTCGCATCAGCACATGGGACATTCTCTGAGACTGATCATATCTTAGGCCACAAAACATGTCTCAACAAATTCAAAAAAAATTGAAATTACGCCATGTATCTTCTCAGACCACAGTGGAATAAAACTAGGAATCAATTCTGAGAGAAACACTCAAATCCACACAAAGTCATGGAAATTAAGCAACCTGCTGCTGAACAATCCTTGGGTCAATGATGAAATTAAGACGGAAATCAAAAGATTCCTCAAACTGAATGACAAAGGGGAAACAAACTATCAAAATCTACAGGAAACAAAAAAGCAGTCCTACAGGGCAAATTCATAGCCTTAAATGCCTACGTCAAAAAACACAAAGATAACAAATTAACAACCTAATGCCACATCTCAAGGGACTAGAAAAGGAAGAGCAATCCAAACCTAAAGCCAGCAGATGAAAAGAAATAACAAAGCTCACAGCAAAACTAAACAAAATGAAAACCAAAAAAAAAAAAAAAAAAAAAAAAAAAAAAAAAAAAAAAAAAAAAAAAAAAAAAAAAAAAAAAAAAAAAAAAAAAAAAAAAGCAATGCCAAGGATCAACAAAACATAAAGTTTGTTCTTTGAAAAGGTAAACAAAATCAATAGGCCACTAGCCAAATTAACCAGAAATAGAAGAGAAAGGGCTCGAATAAACTCAATCAGAAATGATAAAGGAGACATTGCAACTGATACCACAGAAATACAAAATATGATCTGTGAATGCTATGAAAATCTCTACACTCACAAACTAGAAAATGTAGAAGAAATGGACAAATTTCTGGAAACACAAAATCTCCTAAGCCTCAATCAGGAAGAAATAGAAATCCAGAACAGACCAATAACAAGTAGCAAGATTGAAGTAGTAATAAAAAGTCTCCCAACAACAAAAAACCCCAGATCAGATGGATTCACAGCTGAATTCTACCAGACCTACAAAGAAGAACTGGTACCCGTCCAACATAAACCATTCCATAACATCAAGAAGGAAGGAATCCTCCCTAACTCATTCCATGAAGCCAATATCACCCTGATACCAAAGCCAGTAAAGGATACAACAACAACAAAAAAAGAAAACTACAGACCAATATCCCTTATGAATATAAATGCAAAAATCCTCAACAAAATACTAGCAAACAGAATTCAACAGCACATCAAAAGATAATCCACCATGATCAACTGGGTTTCATACCAGGCATGCAAGAATAGTTCAACATATGCAAATCAATAAACATGATTCACCACATAGACAGAAGCAAAAAGAAAGACCATATAATCATCTCAATAGATGCCAAAAAAGCACTCCATAAAATTCAGCACCCTTTCATGATACAAACCTTCAACAAACTAGGCATAGGAGGAACATTATTAAAAAGTCAAAAAACAACAGATGCTGGCATGGATGGAGAGAGAAAGGAATACTAATACACTGTTGGTGGGACTGCAAGTTAGTACAGTTTCTATGGAAAGCAGTATGGATATTCCTCAAAGAAATAAATGTAGACTTACCAGTTAACCCAGCAATCCTTTGGTAAAGGAAAAGAAGTCATTTTATCAAAAAAGACACCTAGACTCAAATGTTTATCACAGCACAATTCACAATCTCAAAAATATGAAATCAACATAAGTGCCCATCAGTTCATGAGTAGATTAAGAAAATGTGAGAGATACACACACACACCATGGAGTACTACTCAGCCATAAAAAGGAATGAAATAATGTCTTTTGCAGCAACTTGGATGGAACTGGAGACCATTATTCTAAGTATCTCAGGAATGGAAAACCAAATATCACATGTACTCCCTAATAATTGGAAGCTAATAAATGGTCACACCCAGGCACATAGAGTTGTAAAGGTCATTGGAAATGAAGGAGGGAGGGGTAAAAACTTCTCTGGTACAATGAACACTATTCGGGGGATGGGCACACTAAAAGCCCCGACTTACGCACTATAAAAGGTAGCTATGTAACAAAAACATTTGTACCCTTTTAATATTTTGAAATAAATAAAAGAAAAAAACTTACCTCTTGGGTACAATGAACACTATTCTGGCGACAGGTACACGAAAAGCCTCAGCTTACGTATTATACAAGGTATCCATGTAGCAAAAACATTTGTACCCTTTTAACATTTTGAAATAAAAAATAAATAAAGGAGTTAATAATTATTTTTTTAAAAAAAAGGAATGTGACTTTATCATCTGTATTCAACCATGAACAGCTGCTCATTAATAAAAAGCCATTAAAGTCCAAGTCAGAACAGCAGGTCTAAAATTGTGTTTGAGGGAAAAAAATCCACCCTTTGGTGAAAAGCCAGGGAATGGGGCAGGGGGAGATCTGGATGCACAGGCCTGTGTTTGCAGTCTGCTCCTACCTCCTGGGCCAGTCAGTTGACAAGACAGGACTCAGCCCCAGCTGGAGAACTCAGAACAACAAAGCCCATATAGTCTTTGAAAGGGGAGACTGAGTGGTGGGTTGAAAGCTGGATAGTGCGAATAAACCAAGCTGGTGACTAGGCGGAGCCTGACCAAGCTTCACAGAGGGCAAAATAGTTTGGACACAGAGCAGGCAGAATTAACTGTACTCCATGAAGTAAAAGGAAATCCCAAAGAGATGTTTCATATACCAGGTTGTATCCCTTATGTTCCTCCCATTTGACATTTGGTGGTCAACCACCCCCACCCCACACAAGGTGTGGGCAGAAGACAGCACTTAAAACTGCACATTCCCAAGAGGTGGTCCCCAAGCAAGCTGTCAAATTAACGACACCTGTGACCACCAGTTATGGGGTTACTACTCAACAAGTAAAGATGATTTTAAAATATTCTTTTATAGGCATTTCTAAAGTAAGTTTTAAATTTGCAATCTTTAGCAAGCCTTGTTGTTTTCTGTTTGTTTGTTTTGCTATTGTGTTGGGAAACAAGTATTCAGGAACTAGTTGTTTGTGGAAAAGTATGTACCCTTTGTTTTGTTTCATTTGGAAACAGCAAATTTTCCCAATGAAAATGAACAGTTAAAGAAAACTGAAGAATTGTGGGGAAAAAAAGAAATCTTCTAGTGGCAAATGACAGAAGGCAGAACTCCTACTGGAGGAGTAAAAAACAAAATTATTAGCTTCTATAAATGACATTTGTGGGTGGGATCTGCTTAAGTCACAATGAGATATGGAGGACCAAATGATGTCACCAGGACTGTTTCTCTGTCTCCTTATTTTCCTCTTAGTTGGCTCCATGCTCAAATAAGATTTCCTCTCACAGTAGGAAGACAGCTCACACAGCTACGGTCCTTGCATTCCCTTAGCTTCAAAGACAAAGGGAGAGCAAGTCTGGTGCTCTCAAGTCCTAGCAAAGTTCTCATTGGGTCTCAATTTAGGCTGCTATAACAGAAATACCAGACAGGATGCCTTAAACAACAGAAATCTATTTCTCACAGTTCTGGAGGCTGGGAAGTCTGAGATCTAGGTGCCAGCAGATTGAGTGTCTGGTGAGAGGTCACTTCCTAGTCCTTGTGCTGTGTCCTCACATGGAGGAGAGGGAAGAGAAATATTCCATGTCTCTTTCTCTTTTTACAAGGGCACTAATCCAATTCATGAGAGCTTCACCCTCATTCCCTAATTATCTCCCAAAGGCCTTCGCCTCCAAATACCATCACTTTGGGTGTTAGGATTTCAACATATGAATTTGGAGGTAAGGGGAGGATAACAAATATTTGGTCTATAGCAATCAGATAGATGCCAAAATTTAAAGACTTAGTAAGTCATTTAACAAATTATAAGTAAGCAGCCCATGTTTGTACGTTAAGATTGAGAGCCACTAAATTACAAGGCATTTATTTAAAAGGACTGAAGAAATAACTGATACATTTGGATTGTTCTTTGTTGAAACATGAAGATCCCCAAAATTCACCAGTGGCCCATAGCAGACACTTTCAGAATCACAGCTCTAGATCACATTAATTTCATTGCTAGAACCAGTAGCCAAAACCAAAAAAGACTCAATCCACCTTCTTTAGCCCATTCCAGGGAAAAGAAAATAGAAAATGGAGTTGATGTATGAAATCCCACACATTTCTAAGGACTGAGGGAAAGCACCCTTCTGAGAACTAATGGGCATCTATAGGTCTCCCCTGACTTCTACATCTTTGAATTTCTGGAGTCTCATCTTGTTTCATTTTATATCCATACCACTTCCTCTGCCACCCCTCTATGTAAAAGTCTACCACCTCTATTTTGAGAATTTCAGGGTTTGGTCTAGAGATAAGAGATAATACTGGAAGCAGAGAATAAAACATGTGTAGTAGCTGCTTCCCACTACCCAGAATTCTTCCCTGGAACTAATGTGATCCCCTATGGTAATCTTCAAGATTACAGGAGAACAACATCCAAGGCGAGATCCCCAACTCTTACCCCATGAGCCATGGCAACAGCCAACTTGCCTTCCTGTACTATCAGAGGGCGACCACCTGTCTTCTGCCACCCTTCACATAGAGAACATACCCCAGTACAAATTGTTCCTTTACCAACAATATCCTCATTTAAACAGGAATGGCTGACTTAGGGACAAGACTGATCCTTAGGTATCTCTGTGTAGTATTAGTATCCTGACAGGTAGGATGCTTTAGTCTTAGTTGTAAGTGTGTGTACACATGCACACACTCTGCTCAAGATTAAAATCTCTGATGTGTGGTCCACAGCATTGTCTCAAGGGGAATAATTTCAATCATTTTGAAAGCCACAACCTCTTTGAGAATGTTTTGAAAGCTAAGAACTCTTCTGAGAAAAAGCCGCATATGCAAAATTCTAAAGGATGTGTGGACCCTGGGTGGCAAATCCAGTTTAAAAACCCTTGTGCTAGGCTGGGAGCCAGCGCCCTCTGTTGGCTGAGGGGACCAGTCACTGCCTGGTACAGAAGAAAAGGTATCTCAACTAGGGATGATTTGCTTACTAAGGGACATTTAGCAATGTCTAGAAACATTTTTGATTTTCAGAACTGGGGTGATGCTACTGGCATCTAGTGGGAGAATCTGGGGATGCTGCTAATCATCCTACAATATAAAGGACAGAATTATCTGATCCAAAATATCAGTAGTGCTAAGGCTAAGAACCCCCAGCAGAAAAGAAATGAAAGAAACAGACAGGAAAAAAAAAAAAAAACAAACAGATGAATAGCAATTAGTTTTGAAAAAAATCATGCTAGAGGTCTTCCTGGGCTATGATAAGAGCATGGAAGAGGAGTACCTACTCCAGGCCTGGGTGGGGATGGTGGAAATCTTTCTCTTGTTACATTTATTGTTAATGGAGGCTGTCTGGCTTAGCATGCACCACTGATTTCCATATATCAGACTCTCACCATCCACTCATGCTGCCAAAAATCCACTTAATTTAGCTTTAGCCAAATTTCCAAGTAGTGATGGCTACTAAAAATTAAACATTTTCATTTGCTGCAATTCATAAGAAGGGTCATTCATTTCCAGGCACTATTCTAAAGAAAAAGTACACTTAGGAACCCTATATTTTACTATTTCTAGGAGTTGTTATATAAGTCATATTTCTCACATCTCAGTTTCTATGTTTCCATGGCCTAGATTATAATCCCTACCATCCCATGAGAGGCAGCCTAGGAAGGTGGTTGGGAGCATGGATTCTGGAAGCAAAATGATAGGTCAAATCCCAGCTCTTCCACTCAGTAGCTGTGCAGCCTCCAGTACAATATTCAGCCTCTTGGTGCCTCAGTCTCTTCATCTGCAAAATGAGGATGATGATATAATAGTACCTACATCATGGAGTTGTAAGGATTAAAGAAATCGTAAGTGCAAAGGTAATGACTGGAAATGTTGGCTATCTTTATTTGGCCATCCTTATCACCTCAGGTGTATAGAAAGAATTATACAAGACAAATAAGACATTGTGTCAAATTTTTTTTAAAAGATTTTTTATTAGCTATTTGCCATCCAAAGGGTAAGGTATCTGCTTTTAAATACGTGTGAGTGTTTTTAAACTAAATTTGAATCGAACATATGTTTGCTAATTATCCCCTTTTATGTTTGTGGAAAGCTAGCTCATATGTCAATATTATTTCAGAAGTACGGCTCCTTCTGTTCACTCTAAATTGGGGGAAGATGGAAATTAAAAGTCTCCATTAAAATGCCAAAGTGGCAAAACAACATAATCATATTTGCTCAGAAAGGTTAAAAGGAATAAAAGTGATTCCCAATCTTGTCTTCACTGATTCCATATTTTACTCTTCAAATTGTTTTAATAGATCCTTGCTGCCCACAGTAGAAAATTCAAATAGTTTGGTCAAGCATTCCACCATCTGGCCCACCTGCAGCACAAACCTGTCACCCACTAGCCTGCTATCCATAATTGAGTTTCCTGTCAAACTCTAAACATATCATTTAGCCTCCCTCTGCTACTTACATTTAATCTAAATGTTTGATGCACTCATATCTCTACCTTGTTAAATTTGATCAACCTCACTGTCAGATGCCACCTATATCATAAAGAATTCTAGGAGTACATAATCCACCTCCTCCTTCCCAAAACAAAACGGCATCTTTTCTTCCTTTGAATTCCTACAATCTTTGGTTTACACCTTGCAGGCGCTTCTAAACCAGTGAACCTAACACACTGTGCAGAATATTGGAGACAGACGTTTCCATTTGAGCTGGGGAAATGATTCCTATAATTCCCACACGGTCATAATGTACAGAACTCAAAAGAGTAAGAAATCAATTCTGAATTTGCAATCTGGGGCTTGTGAGTCAAAGCAACTCCCTCTGGTTTAATCAATGGATGAATTACACCGTTCATTTTAGAAACTAAGCACACAAGTCCTGTCCTCTTGAAATTAGAAATAGTCAAAGTAAAATGTTGCCGGCAGCTTTACAGTCATGGAATCAAAGACTCAGCATCCTTAGGAAATCATCGAGTCTCTTCAGTTGTTTACAAGAATTGTCATTGTTTGCAGACATAAGAGCTTCATGACCTATGCAAGGTAAAATGTTAGCACCTGGACTACGTCCCTTCATCATTTATTTCTATTTTTTGCTGAGCTTTCTCAAGTCTGCATCATTCCCCATTCTGTCTTCCATTTCCCCCATTACTTAGCTTAAATATGAGTTGCTCTAGAAGATCATTGGCAATTCACATAAAATATAGTCCTGTTACTTTTCTTTTCTTTAAAAGGAGCATGATAATTGCAAACTGCAACAAACGAAGCTGAAAATAACTCCCCAGGCAGTTGTGCATTAGGAATTAGATTAAAATGAGCCCAATTTATTTTTAAATAACCTGGTAATTTGCAGGAAAGATTTAAGCTACTTAAATTTTCATCAGTGGAAAACTGGGAGCCTCGTGAAAATCAACTGTTGGTCACCGCGGAGGGAGAACGGACCCTTTACCCGGGAGCCAAAGAAGCAGTATTGACGGATTGTTGTTTAAAGATTTACACTCAGGCAGCAACAGGAGAGAAGGCCTAATTTAACATGGGCTTAATCTGCTTTCAAAGTCTAAAATAAAACAGGTTCGATGTCAGCTCACAAGTACATATGACAAAATCTACACTGGAACTAATTTTCTGATTAGGATTTGAAATTGAAGCCCTAGAAGTTTTTTTGAGGTACTTCTTCTGCTTGCATTTGTGGTATGGATTTGCTTCTCGGTTCAGGGAATGAGGTGATATCAAACTTCTCCCACACTCATTGCAACTTGGAGACCAGGATGGGGCATTGAGGCTGGAGCCCCGACATCTCTGCAGAGTCCTATTCATTCGTGGCCTTGCACTACTGACTGCATAAATGTTTGCAGTCAGTTCCCATGGGGTTTCCTCCATAAAAATATTTATCTCTGCATCCCAACATGAGTGATATTACTTATGCATTTAAGGTAATGGCTGAATGTGATGAACTCTGGTGTAAAAGATACTAAAATTTATTAATCCAAGTTAGTTTGCTCCTCCCCACTTGGGAGGCGACAATTATAATTCTTCTAATCATGGTGTACATATTTTAGTATAAATGTAAAAATCCCTCAAATGAGCCATCTATTAGCACCATTCTTTATATTCAATGTAATACTATAATCTAATATTCAAATCTTTTGTTGATATATATGGCTACTAATATTCCTCCTCTTCTGTTTAACATAAACCATTTCTCTGTGGATTAAATCACTGTTATAGATAGATGTACGTAAGCATATATGCATATAGACATATACATATTTTATATAACCAAAATCAAAACAAATGGTTTGGTCAGCCAATGATACATCCAATCTTTGAATCATCCACCTTAGGAAGAAAGATGTTAACATAAATAATTATTTTAAAAGGAAGAAAAAAAATACTCCCCATAATGGTTTAGCCAACCCCGAAACTAAAAGCATAAAATGTAAATATACTCGTAGCTCAAATATTTACTGGTGCTGAAAATAAGCCATCTAATGCACAGGAAAGTAAGAAAAGATGAGCAAAGCACCGTGCCAAATGTATCCATTTGTTTGTTTTCTACTCCAGAAATACTTTCTGCCACCCTGCTCTCTGTCCATGAAAAGCTGACAAATTGTACTGCATCAGTGGAATCCAGTGTCCCCTGGCCTCTCACCAGGTCTGACCAGTGGGAGCTCCAGCAGGAGACCAGAGGTAAGAGGTGTGTTCCCTGGTCATTCCCTGTGAGTTCGCCCAGGTTGATATGTCCTTGACAAGTCACTGGGCCTCTCAAAGCTGCTTGCTTACACGACTGTCTTCTTCATGTCCTGGAAATCTCTGCCTGCTCTCATTTTGCCCTGCCAGGGACTGTGACAGCTCCACTCTTAACCTTTGTCCCCTCAGTATCTCTTGTGGCTCCCTTACCCATTTCCCAAACCTTCACAATTCATCTTGCTGTAAATAAACCCTCATCAAACTATCTTCCTACATCTGACAGATACAGGTGGCATTCCTGCCTTCCCAACCTTTACAGGCTGGTCAAGAAAAAGGGCCAGTTTTTGTATAACTCTAACAGCTGCCATTAGGTAGATGCAAAGACACACGTGCAAAAAGGAGGAAGGGGTCCCTTTGAGTTGTTAAGGTCTAGAAAGATTCCACGAAGTCCATGTGGCATCCAAAATGGACCTTCCAGGACTCTCGGATGAGACTGATGGAGATAGGGTGATCACTACAAGGTGAAGGAAAAATCAGACCAAAACCTGAAAGGCAGCACCGTGCAGACAATTCTCAGAAACAGGAAGATGTCCAGTGTGTCCAGTGAAGGCTAGAGAACAATGGAAGGAAGACTGGAAGATGAGAGTGGAGGATTTTGAACTAAAGACTAGACAGTCTTTACAAACTCTATTCTGTGGAAAATGAAAAAGTACTGAGAACTTTCACACACAAGAGAGATGTTTACAAAGTGTTATAGAGTATGTGAGTGTCTGCATGTGTTTATGTTTAATAAATCTTTATCCCATTAGACTATAATCTTCATCAGATCAAGGGTCATATCTATTTTTCTCTGCTGTACCCAGTATGTATTAGGTACTTAATTAATAACTGATGAATAAATGAATACTTGAATAATGAAAGATATTTCAGCTAAGGAAGTATTTTATATAAACCAGGGAAATAAACTGGGGCACGGACCTTGAGCTGGGATGTGGTCAATGCAACAGGAAGGAGGAGGCTGAGACAGACAACGCCAGCCCCACTGGTCAAACCCGGCACGTCTGCTTCAGTGTGGCAGCCCCACATCACGACATCAGCAGCTTTCAGGCACAAGGAATGCTCCCCTGTTAGACACTTAGAAACATGAAAGAATAAAACCAAGCCCATACTCTGAAATAACCACTGTGGAATTAAATCTAAATGTCCTGAATGAAAAATAGATAACACCACAGATAACCATGAATTAAAATATGAGGATCTTCTTTTAGAGTTATAGAAATTCACCAAAAAAGGAAAAATCAAGGGGAGCTGAATAAATTTGACAAGGCTCAACTGGAGCTTAAAAGATTAAAAACTAAATGGATGGCAGGGGCTAGAGTCACACCTGTTCTGTGCCCCATCCTCCTCAGGAACCAAGGTACCACTGTGCCCCACCCCCTGGAACTGAGCAGCCGAAGCACTGTATCATGCAAGGACCTG
The DNA here is from genome assembly GCA_004363605.1 of Indri indri. Lineage (NCBI taxonomy): Eukaryota > Metazoa > Chordata > Mammalia > Primates > Indriidae > Indri > Indri indri. Next base: position 26,291 of record RJWJ010012848.1, read on the forward strand.
GAGCCACCAATTTACTGGAGTGTCCCACTCTTGAGTCACCCCACAATCGCCAGGGCCTTAATGTTGCTGCACCCTGTCCCCTGGGTCCCAAGCTGTTAAGGCACCCTGCTATTCCTGGGGCCTGAGTGACCACAGTACGCTTCATCCCTATGGCTATGCTGTCACTGCACCCTACCCTCTGGGATGCAAGCCACTCTACACTCTGTTCCCCTAGGACTAAACCTCTTGGTGTACTCCCTAGTTCCAAACCCTGCCTCTGTGGGTGAGCTACACATGCCCACACCTCAGCAAGTGCTTCCATACCCCAAGACCCAGGTGCTACACTAGTTTTGTAAGCTTCTAGGACCAGCACTGCAGCTCTGCAGCCACTCTGAGTGCCTGTATCCTGGAACGCAGCACTGCTGTGGCTGTCTATGGGTCATACCAGATACAAAGATGAGAGAGATCCCCTCAGCTAGGACTTTCCCCAGAGGAAAAAGGAGGACAGGTAGACCCCAGCAGGCTTTCCCACCAAAGATCCAACATCCTCTCAGCTGCTGCCTCTGCCATAAATATCCTCAGCCTTTGCTGCTGAGGACACTTGCAGTCTTTGCTGATGCTGACCTCAGCTGCAGAGAGGTGACTCCACTGCACCCCCCCATAACAGAGGCATCACAACCCACACACTGGCACCCCCACACCAACATACAGGTGAAATGCATTCCCCACTGAAGCCAGTCCCTAAAGCCTGGAAGAGGTGATTGTTCCATCAAACGTACAGACATCAACTCAGGGTCACAAGAAATATGAGAGGAACAAAAAAAAAGAAAGACAACACAATCAAAGAGACATAATAATTCTCCAGTAACTGACCCCAAATAAGTGCACATCTATGAATTTACAAAAAAGGAATTCCAAATGATTATTTTAAAGAGCCCACTGAGATGCAAAAGAACACAAATGCATGACTCAATAATATCAGGAAAACAATAAATAAAAAATTTAGAAATTCAACAAAAAGAAAGAAATCAAAAAATCAAACAAATCCTGGAGCTGAAGAATACTATGAATGAAATGAAAAAATGAAATAGAGAGCCTCAACAGCAGAATTGATTAAGCAGAAAAAAGAATCTGTAAAGAAAAAGGAAGGAATTACCATTTTATTATTTTGTTCAAAAAGAGAAAGAAATCTACAAACTCAAAGCCAGATCTTTTGAAATTATCTAGTCAGAGGAGGAAAAAATAATCAAAAAAATAGAGTAAAGAAAGGATAAGGGACTTATGGGACACCTTTAAGCAAATAAAGATACACACTATGGAAGTTCTAAAGGGAAGAAAGAAAAAACAACAGAAAGCTTATTTAAGAAATAATGGTTGAAAACTCCCCAAAACTGAAGAAAGGTACAGGTATTTCTTTATTTTATCAGTATCTGATATCTGAAATGTTCCAAAATCCAAAACTTTTTGAACATTGACATGACACTCAAAGGCAATGCTCACTGTAGCATTTTCAATTCTGATTTTTGGATTAGGAATGCTGACCCAGTAAGTATGATACAAATATTCCAAAATCTATCACGAGAGCAAACAGACACCTACAGAATGGGAGAAAATATTTGCACATGACACATCTGATAAAGGGCTGATAACTAGATCTATACAGAACTCAGGAAAATCAGCAAGAAAAAATCAAACAACCCTATCAAAAAGTGGACAAAGGACATGAACAGAAACTTTTCAAAAGAAGACAGAATAATGGCCAATAAACATGAAAAAATGCTCAACATCTTTAATCATCAGGGAAATGCAAATCAAAACCACAATAAAATATCACTTATCTCCAATGAGAATGGCCTTCATCAAAAAGTCCCAAAACAATAAATGTTGGCGTGGATGCGGAGAGATAGGAACACTCATACACTGCTGGTGGGACTGCAAACTAGTGCAACCTGTGTGGAAAGCAATATGGAGATACCTTAAAGAGATACAAGTAGAAGTACCATTTGATCCAGCAATCCCATTACTGGGCATCTACCAAAAAGAACAAAAGACATTCTATAAAAAAGACATCTGCACTAGAATGTTTATAGCAGCACAATACACAGTTGCAAAGATGTGGAAACACCCAAGTGCCCATCGATACATAAGTGAATTAATAAAATGTGGTATATGTATACCATGGAGTACTATTCAGCTATAAGAAACAATGGTGATCTAGCACCTCTTGTATTTTCCTGGATAGAGCTGGAACGCATTCTACTAAGTGAAGTATCACAAGAATGGATAAGTAGCACCACATGTACTCACCATCAAATTGGTATTAACTGATCAACACTTATGTGCACATATAGTAGTAACATTCATCGAGTGTCAGGCAAGTGGGCGGGGGAGGAAGCCATGCTATATACACACCTAATGGGTGCGGTACGAACCATCTGGGGGGAATGGACACAGTTGAAGCTCTAACTCAGGTGGGGCATAGGCAATATATGTAACCTAAACATTTGTACCCCTGTAATGTGCTGAAATTAAAAAAAAAATTTGAAAGTTGTCCCTTTTTTTCCTTTTGACAGTTTTAATTCATCTGGACATATTATTAAACGTTTATTAAAATTCTCCCATGAATTCTTTTGACCCTGATGTGTTGTGCTTTGTTTTAGAGGGAGCAAGGGTAGCGATTTAACCCATTTACCTATTTCTTTAAAAAAGAACTTTTTTTGGAGGGGAGGAAATTGGTCTGCTTAGATTTTTAATTTTTTTTTAGTTTTGGTAACTTATTTTCCCAGAAAATTTTTACTTTCATCTGAGTTTTCAAAAGTACTTAGATAAATTAGGCAAAGTTGGCTTTTATGGTTTTTAAAATTCTCTGCTTATGAGGTATGTACCCAGAAGTACAAGTATTATTACTTATTTTGTTTATGGAGTTCCTATTTTTTACTATTAGGTTAGCCAGTTGATTATTTTATTTTTAAAGATAAAACTTTTGGAATTTTGGGCATACATTTGTTAGTTCTACTATTTTCTGTTTATCTCGTTAATTTTGCTTTTTTTTGTTTGTTTTTTCCTTCCATTATTTCATATATTTAAACGATTTTTTGAGTCAGTTTTCTAATATGGCATTTTTGTTCTTAATGATAAATGTATTTAAGGCTTTGAACTTTTCTCTGCATACTGTTTTAGCTGTATTTTATTTTTTTAATTTTGCAAATTTAGTCAGCATCTCCTCTTTGAAGAATTTTTAGAGATATTTAATTTTTAAGTGAAAAGGACTAATTCTTTTCTGATGCCATTTTTTAATTTTACCTTATTGTGAAGAAAGATAATTTGTTTTATTTCCACATTTCAGAATTTAATGAAATGTCTTCTGTGGCTTAATATATGGTCAATTTTAATGTTTATTGTATCCTTTCAGAAGAAAGCTTATTTTCTATTCTCAGGATTCAGAATTTGATATTTATCAATATATCTACTTTATTGTTTTATTAAAATGCTATATATGTCTTATATTTTTGACCACTTGATATGTTATTGTCACTTGACCTGATATGCCATTGATAGAAGTTAATGATTTCTCCTACTGTAAGTGGGTGCTTTGTCTATTGCTGCTTATATTGCAAAACTTCTATTTTACAAATGTTACTGTTATGCTTTGTGGTTAATAGATATTTACAATTGTTATAATTTCATTGTGAACTGTCATCTTTTATATTATTAATTGCCCATATTTGTTATGTTAAATACTTTTGGGTTATATGTCACCTTTTTGATATTAAAACCAGAAACTTTGCTTTCTTTTTGTTTGTGTTGGCCTAGTATACTTTTGCTCATCTTTTAATTTTTAACCAGGATCACTCTTTTCGGGGTAGGATGGTGGATTAAGGCAATTTTTTTAGTCCATATCTAATTCTGGCCACTCGACCCCATAATATATTGGAAAAACATACTTAAAGAAAGTTTCTAAGGTGTCTTTCTACTATTACTACTATCATTGCTACCACTATTATTATTTTACCACTTTTATTGTTACTTGAGACTCTTGCTCTATAATAGCATCTCTGACTTTTTCTCGATTTCCTATTTATCCTTCTAACATCCCTTATGTTTCTTTTTTGGGGGAATATGTGGCTAGGTTCCTCTCAACGGACCATCCAGCAATCGCATGCAAGAAAAAAAATGTTAAGAGATATCCTAAAGCAATTAGTTGGGACAAATAGAAAAGCAAAAGTAAAAGCCTTTATGTGAGTGCTGGATCTGTCAAGATGCTTTCCTTGGAGGGGATAATGTCAGATCTTTAATTTGTAAGGAAAAGAAGATGCTCAAGTTTTTCTATTTCTGTAGTTTATTCCATTTATGTTACTTTATGATTAATGTTAAGGTCTATGTGTTATTAGACCTCTATAAACTTAACTCATTAGCACTCTCCAACAAAAGTAGCCAGCAGAGACTTGCTTTGGTGATGGTTGGTAAAATTGTCACTTGCAGACATTAATTCATCTAGTGTGTGAAACTGAGATTTTATTGTGCTAAGATTATAGCTAAGAACATTGAATCTATTACATTCAAGAGCACGTGACCTCCAAAACACAAAAGAGAATCTTATGGAAAAAAATGTACCAAGAAAATCTTGGTTAAGATAACAGATATTCTCTTCTTAAATTTATCTTGCAAAATGTTTCACAGAAACTACGAGGAATACTTAATTCTTCCAATCGTGTAACATAAAAAGACTTCCTAATTCTGCCAGTCACAATGCTTGCAATAGCAAATTTTTGTTCTTTGTGAGAATCTTATCAATTTAAATATTTGTATCATAATGGCATTCTCATTTTGACGTATTAATGTTAATGGGACGTTAATTTTTGATGTTTTCATCTTTTGTCATTTAATTAATTGTTCCTCCCTAATTTAATTAAATCTGTGCTGTCATAAGACTAATTATATCATATCTCTGAGTGATTCGATCTGTGAAATGACTTTAAAATGTGTTGTACTTGCTTCATATTGCCTGGGGGAAATTCACGATGAGAAAGGATACATTAATATCTCAGCAAATATAAATTATGCTGAGTTCTTTGAGTATCAAAGTAATTGGTTGTTGGAGATTAGTTTGTGAAAGATTTGTTTTTTAAAAAACTGTTGAGAGAATGGGAGTTACAGAATATAAACCCTGAGTGTTTTTGGAGTTTATAAATGTTGTCAGCTAAGTTAATTTCGATGCTTGACACTTTGACCCTCTCCCAGGGAATGCTGGGATAGCTGTGCTTTGTTCTTACTTAGGTTTCAGTTGTTAATGAAAAATAGATCTATTATTTCATTTTCATTTGACTCTGAAATTTTTACTCATATTTTTGAACACATACACACACATGTGCACATACACAGCACACACAGTATTGAAGCATACTTTTGAAAAGCACTGACTGGCTATGGAGCCATCCAAACTTAGGATCTGATCATGGCTGCGTGGCTTTGAAGTTGCATCATTCTGGGTCATTTCCTTGACTTGTCAGAACCTTAAATTCTCATCTGCGAATGACGGTTATAATGTCAACCTTACAGAATCACTCTGAGGATTAAATTAACTGATTTGCGTAAAGCACACAATACAGTACCTGACATACAGGCTAAACTATGCAGTCATGTGCTGCATAACATTTCAGTCAATGATGGGCTGAATATCTGACAATGGGCTGATAAAATTACAACAGAGCTGAAAAATTCCTATCACCTAGTGATGTCGTGGTCATTGTAACATCAAAAAACAATAGCCAAAAAGTTTAAGAAAAAATTAAAGAGTTTATAGCAGCACAATTCACAATTGCAAAGATGTGGAAACAACCCAAGTGCCCATCAACACATGAGTGGATTAATAAAATGTGGTAGATGTATACCATGGAGTACTATTCAGCTATAAGAAACAATGGTGATATAGCACCTCTTGTATTCTCCTGGATAGAGCTGGAACCCATTCTACTAAGTGAGGTATCCCAAGAATGGAAAAATAAACACCACATGTACTCACCAGCAAATTGGTTTCACTGATCAACACCTAAGTGCACAGATAGGAATAACGTTTATTGGATGTCAGGCAGGTGGGAGGGAGGAGGGGGAAGGAGGGGATGTGATGTGCATACATAATGAGTGCGATGCACACCATCTGGGGGATGGACACGCTTGAAGCTCTGACTTGGGGAGGGAGGGGGGGTAAGGGCAACATATGTAACCTAAACATCTGTACTCCCATAATACACTGAAATAAAAATAAAATAAAATTACCTTCTGACACATAAAAAAAGAGTTTATAAAGTAAAAAAGTTAATTTACTATTGAAAGAATTTTTTTTTAATAAATGTAGTGTAGTCTAAGTGTATATAGTGTTTATAAAGTCTCAGGTTAGTTTATTATTGAAGAAAGTTTTAAAAGATGAATGTAGGGCAGCCTAAGTGTACAGTGTTTATTAAGTCTACAGGAGTGTTCAGTAACGTCCTAGGCCTTCACATCCATTTACCACTCTCACTCAGTCACTCACACAAAGCAAAAGTCTTGTACGCTCCATTCATGGTAAGTGCCCTATACAGGTATACCAGTTTTTATGTTTTATACCACACTTTTACTATACCTTTTCTAAGTTTAGATATGTTTAGATACACAAATACTTAACGATTGTGTTGCAACTGCCTACAGCATTCAGTAGAGTAACGTGCTGTACAGTTTGTAGCCTAAGAGCAACAGGCTATATCATACAGCCTAAGTGTGTAGTAGACTGTACAAAATCACCTAAACAATGCTGATCTGCCCCTAAAGGCACAGAATTCAGTAGTCTCATTCACAAACATCCCTTCTGTGCCCCTGGGCAATGTGATCGAGAACTGGGTGTGTGAGATCTGATCTGCAGACCTGTCCCTTGGGCCCCAAGATCAATCCCTGACCCTACCAGGGAGAGGAGTGCTGGTCTCAAGTCACCCACAGGGTGCCCAAGCTGGGTCAATGTCTCTCCACCTTGGGATTTGCCCCACTCTCCTGGAGTCACCAGGCAAGCAGCACCTGGGAGGGCTGGCAGGTAAGGGACTCACAGTCTGAGTACCGCTCAGTCTGCTGTAGGGCCCCAAAAGGAGAGGCCCCGTTCCTTGAAGATGCTTCCAGGTGGTGGCTAAATTGTCTCTCTCAGCAGCCACAGGTAGGGAAGGAGAGAATGAAGCAATATGGCGCCTGCCCATCGGCTCGGGTCTGCGTGCAGAGGTGCCGAGGGAGCTGGAGCCTGGTGCCCTGCCTGCAAAAGGCTCACTGCTCACTGGTGGCAGCTGTCTCTGGGCTGGTGTTAGCAGGTCTCTCCAACTGCTCAGGAGCCCACCAGCAGTCCAAGATGCAAGGGAGGGGAAATTTAACCGCTCCGCGTACCCTTGTCACTGGTCTCCAAGCCTCTTGGGGGCCTTTCTCCTTCCAATTCTCCTCTGCAACTTCTTCCCATGGAGTCTCCTGTAGTTTCAGGCACCCTTCCTTCTGACCCTGATCTGATCTGTGTTTGTCTGCCTGTTTATTTTTTTCCACTTTCTTCTAAAATCTATCTTTCTTGCAGAGACACTCTGGCTGGCGGTTTTTCTCATACGCCCTCTTGCCCCTCCTCCCCGAATTCTTTTTAGGAAGAAAACATTGGCTGTACACACACATACACAAGCTACGGACTACTCTCACTTATTATCAACATAAAAATCTTACATAAACTATGAGGAAAGAGAACCCAGCAACACAGTAAAATAATACTTGATAAAAATCAACAATTCATAAGAGAAAATGTAATAATATAGGAAAAGCTAGATACTTTTTTTAAATAAAGGCAGTATTCACTCTGTTGCCCAGGCTAGAGAGCAGTGGCATGATTATAGCTCATTGCAACCTCAAACTCCTGGACTCAAATGATCCTCCCCGCCTCAGTCCCTCAAGTAGCTGGGACTATAGGCACACGCCACCATGCCCAGCTAACGTTTTTTGTTTTTTTGGTTTTTTGTTTTTGTTGTTTTTTTTTTTTACAGAGATGGGGGTATCAGTATCTTTCCCAGGCTGGTCTTGAACCCCTGGCCTCACGTAGTCCTCCTGCCTCAGCCTCCTGAGTACATTCTTAATATGAAAAAATATATCTCAGTTCTAAAGCCAGTATCATGCTTAACAATGAAACACTAGAGACATTCTAATATAACTTCAGAACACAAGGGTGCCCACCATCACCACCTCAATGTAACATTGTACTAGCTAACAAAATTAGACAAGGGAAAGAAATCAGTATAACGGAAACTATTCCTATTTTCAGACAATACGATTGTATGCCTGAGAAATCCAAACTACTACAAACTATAAGAGCATTCAGTAAGTTAATAGGATGTATAATAAAATTTAGAAGCCAATTGCCTTCACATATAAAAAAAAACAATCTGTTAGAACATATATTGGAAGAAAACACTCCATTTATAGTAACAGCAAAAAAAAGGTAAAATACCCAGAAATAAAACTCAACAAGAAATGTATCAGACATTTATGAAGAAAACTTTCAAACACTTGAAAAAGTTGATGCAGCTGTGGGGACACAGACATTCTAACACACCGCTGGTGGAAGCATACAGTGACACCAGGACAGTCTGACCACACCAAGCCAAACTGCAAATGCTAATACCCTTTGAGACATCAACCCCAATTTTGGAAATTTATCCTAAGGATATACTTGCATATGTATGATTATCCAAGATAAAGGTCATTTATTGCATCATCATTGCAATAGCTGATGATTAAGAACCATCTGTCCAACAGTAGGCGAACAGTTAATTTACACTAATTCATACAAGGCAGTACTATGCAGCTGTGCAACTATGATGATGCTGTCTATATAATAAGCAATATTTCCAAAATAGAAACTAAAAGGCAAGATACAGAAAGGTGTGTAGAGTACGCTACCTTTTGTAGAATAAGGACACAACAATATGCACTTTTAAAAGAAGAAATATGCATTAAAAACTTTCTTAAGAACACGTAATAAATGAATGTCAGGTTGGGCATATGGGTAAATCAAGCAGATGAGAGATGAGGCTGGATGGGAGTCTATGCACTGGAACTCTGAAGATTACTTTTTAATCACGTTAACATGATAACATAATACGTAGTCACAAAATTAAATTGAAGAAAAATGTTGCTAGTGGCATTATAAATTATACAACCATTATAGCAGTGAAGACGAAGTAGGTTGTGCTGCAGTAGTACCTAATCCTGAATTTCAGAGGCTTCTCTTAACAAAAGTTTATTCCTCCCTCGGAGTCCACATTTGTCATGAGTCCACTGGCTGGGGGCTCTGTTGCACACGGTTCTTCACCAGTCCCCATACAGAGGAAACAGTGTCCTGCAGCGCCTCTCACTGGCCATTAAATCTTCCAGCCCAGAAATGACACTTCTCACTTCTGCTCATGATTCCTTGTCCAGGACTAGTCACATGGCCCCACACAAAGCACAAAGAGGGCTTAAGGCAAGCAGAACCACGTATCAGTGAGCCACAGTGGTAACCACCACAACCATGTTGGAGAACAATATTAGAATATGTTTTAAAAATATTGGTTAAGTACCAAAAAGGTCATTTAAAAAGTCCATACACTTTGACCCAGTAATTACACATCTGGAAATGTCTCATGAAATATCCCTAAGTGATTATAAATAAATAGGTAGAAATGTTTCATCCTTGGACATAAAACTAACCAAAATTGACTGAACTGTTCCTTGTCCCTTTCTTAGGCAGCTAAATACCCCCAAACACGCCCCCCAAAGAAAAAAACAAGTTAGTAAATAAGAAAGCAAACAAGCCCAAATGCAAATACAGTGTTTTGCTTTTAATGACTGGGACACTGATCAGCTTTATTATGCATTCCAGTTTTGAAATTCAATTTTGAAAATCCTCTGAAATGAAGTAATATACAATGTTTATGTTAATGGTTTTATCTCAGGCCCTGAGGTAGGTGCTTGGCCATAATTTTAACACAGGTTTATTTCAATTTCAGGAGCAACAAAATGTCTTCTTTTAGCCAGGTATTCTCTAACAACGGCAAGTAGATAACTACAGCAGATAAAAAGACATTTAAGACAAAAAAGCAGCTAATTTCACTGTAATTACAGGAAGATACATATTCTTTTAACAGAAAGGTCATTTAGCTCATTTAAGGCAAGTAATACTTACTATGAGTTTTAAAGGTGATATAATGGGTTGCTTAAGAGCTCGGACCCGGGAGTCAGACAGGCCTGGGTTTGAATCCTAGTTTTGTTTCTTAATATCTATGTGAACTTGAACAAATACTTAACATCTCTAAATTTCTATCTCCTTGCCTATGAATGGGAGTAGTACTTGTACGTATGTCATAATCTGTTATAAAGGTTAAATTAGATAACATTTGTATAGCCTTTATTGATGGGATTCATGATTAGTGGTGAATAAATGTTAAATGTATCATTAGTCAGGGTTCTCCAGAAAAACAACCCATAGGATATGTGTGTGTGTGCGCGCGCATGTGTATATACACACTCATACACACACACACACACACTCTCTCTCTCTCTCTCTCATATATAAACACCTATGTGTCTATCTACCAAGGGGTGGGGCGGCAGTTAGAGAGAGAGAGAGAAAGAGAGCAAGAGAGGGGAAACAGATTAATTTTAAGGAAATGGCTCACACGATTGTGGCGGCCGGCAAGTCCAAAACCCGCATGGTAGGCAGGCTGGCTGGAGACCCAGGGAAAAACTGAAGGGTGAATGTTGCAGTTTGAACCCAAAGGCAATCTGCTGGCAGAATTCCCTCTCCTTTGGGATAGATCACTTGTTTTCATAAGGCCTTCAACCGATTGGATGAGACCCACCTACTTTATGGAGGGAAATCTGCCTATTATAATTTCAGTTCTACTAATTTAAATGATAATTTCATGTAAAAAGCATCTTCACAGCAACATGCGGTTATGTTTGGCCGTATATCTGATACCACAGCTCAGCCACACTGACACACAAAACCAACCGTCGCATTAGATATCTTTGGTAGAGCTTCTATTTGTGTAAGGCTTTATTCTTTAACTATATTCTTTCACAAACATCATTTCATTTTCAAAATCTAATCTTAAGAACATTTGAGTAAGGTAGACTGATAAGAACACTTCCCATATACAGGAAAATAAGACGAGGAGAGGAAGAGCAGCAAAGGGTGCCACACACAAATTAGAGGTGGGAGCTGCTATATTCCATCGTGGAAATATTTGGAAATGCGTCATAAGGAAAGTAATGTTCCAAATACACCCGGAAGATGGGTAGGGTGTCCACAGTAAAGGGTATGAATGAGAAAGATTATTCTAAATTAAACGAAGAACCCAAACCTCACAGCAGGGAAAAGGCAGAGCGAGGAGCATGGTGAGTACGAAGGCCCCATGAGAGTGCGCATTTGCGAATAGTGAGCAGTCCAGCGTGGGCACGAGCTCAGGAGGAGGGGGACATTAGGCTGGGAAGATGGGGTGGAGGGTCATGCCAATGAGCCCTGACTGCTGGGACAGGAAGTGAGATCTCGATGGGTAGAACCCAGTGGGAGAGTCGTCGAGCAGCCTAGAGCTATGTTCCCATGTTCACTATAATAGCATTTCAAGGCAGGAAGAGTAAAAATGGAAAGATGAGGAAGAAAATGAGTGTGAGGTGTGTGCATGTGTGTGTACATGAAAGCATGCTGGGAGCAGGAGGGAACAATAAGCCTGCACTAAAAAATCAGGGAACTCTTCTTGGAGAACAGGCTGATCAAATGACGACGCTGACGGGCAGGAGGAGGGGACCACCCTAACAAGCCCTTGCTATACATTAGACCCTGTCCTGAGTGCTTTACACCCATTTTCTCATTTAATTCTCACAAAATCCTGAAGGATTAATTTTTTTTCATTTCACCAGTCATAAAACTGAGTCCCAGAAAAATTAAATTGTGAACCTGAAACCTCACAGCAGGGAAAAGGCAGAGTGATAATTCAAATCCAGCTCAGATGGTGCTGGTTCCAGCTGCCCCTCACTTATCACTGAAACGGGGAGTGAATGGATATAGAAATGTCCCTGGAACTATAATAATAATAGAACCCACACCCCTTGCTTGTTTGACCTAACTCTTGTGACTTTACGTCTGCTCCAGTCAACAAAACCATAAACTCCCTGAGGTGGCTATGAGCCTTGTGTTTTGTCTTTGCATCCCTAAATAGTGAAACACACACTGTTGATTCATTTACTTATTCTACAAATATTTACTAACTGCTTCCAATGAACCAGGCCCTGTACTAGGCGCTAACATTAAAAAATAAGAGGACTCACAAGAATGCAAACATGATGGTGATTATTGTGGCTGGATTATGGGTTCATGGTCATTTACTATGTTATCCTATCTCTTATGCATATGTTTGAAGGTTTCCATGATAAAAAATTATACGTTTTTTAAAAAAAGAAAAAAAGAATTCCACTGAATTCTGTCCTCATTTTCTTTGACAACTGTCTCCTTAAACCATCGAAAATACTGGACAGAGAACTAGTTAAAGAAGTGGAAGGAAGCCAGTGGAACGAGGGTCAAGGAGCCCATGCCCTCTCCTGTTTTCCTCCCACCTCTCCAGCTGCTGCTCCTCAGTCACCTTCCCTTCCCGAGCCTCCTTTTCCTTTCTCCATCCTTGAAATGTCACAGTTGTACCTGCCTGCATTTTCACCCTTCTCTTCTTCTCCCCGACTCCTTCTTTCTCACCATTCTCCTCCCCTCTCCAGACTTCCAATACTATTCATAGGTTGAAATCTTCCCAACCAATATTACCAGACCAGATCTCTCTTCTAAACATCAGACAGGGATTAAAATATTCTGGGGAATATATTTTTAAATACTCCATAGGCATCTCAAAGACAAAATATCAATAATATTCTCTTCCTCTTCCTCCTCATCCAGGTCTTTATCCATAACTGTTTCCCCGGGTTTCTTACCCCAGAAAGGGGCAATAACGTGAACTCCAAATCATTCACCAAATCCTAAGAATCTCCTGAACTTATCCATGTCATATCTTCTGCTTAATAAATGATGGAAAGATGAATGAATGCAACTTCAGACATTTCCCCAAATAATTCATTCTATAGAACAAAACAAAACACAGAATTGAATATATTTCAAATACTTCAGTATATCTTAAGCTGACAAAATGTTTTCCTTTAAAAGTTGACTAAACAAATACAAATCTTGGGTTAGGACTGTGAGAATTTTCCTACTGGCATAGTGCAAAAAAAATCTCAAAATGCTAGGCCCTAACAATTACATCTTATATGAACAATTTATTCAAAAACTGTTTAGTTTTAATTTTGTGCTCAAGGTTAAAAAAATAATCAGTTGCTTTGAGATGCTACTTCATCAACACTGGAAGTTCTCAGTAAACTCACTCACCTCAAATATAATCCACATAGATTGTATTTGAAACTTTCAAGGTGCATCAGACAAGTCCACCTCATCCACACATTAGAATTTCAGCTATTTAAAGTCAGCTGTCATGAGCAGTTGATGTTTCAGTGAAGAGAACCACGTTGAAACATCAACTGCTCATGACAGCCGACTTTAAATAGCTGAAATTCTAATGTGTGGATGAGGCAGACTTGTCCGATGCATCTTTGAAGACCAAATGTTTCCTATATAGTCACGTAATAGCTTAATTCAAGAAAAGATGTTATTACGAGGCAGAGACTCTCCAAAATAGCTTCAAATGGAAGTTGTTCTCAAAGATACCAGTATAGATACTCTCAAAGCAGATGGAAGGTCACACTGGATGACCTCCAAAAAGCCCTCCCAATTATGAAACATAAGGGCTTTCTGGCCCCAAAAGATGGACATGAATATTAAAATAGTAGCAATGTTGTAACTCAAAACTGTCTCAATAAACTAAAACATGTCTATCCCTACCGTAAATGCTAATCCTGAAGGGGCCACACACTGCTTTAAGAATAGGCCATGGCTAAAGGAACCACAAAACAGGCTATATTGAGAAGTCGTCTAACTGTCTTCTGTGTTCCCTGACCCTGGCAGTCTCTCCCCACCACCCAGGGACCCATCTAGCACTTTGGGTGGTGGTCTACATTGCTCATCAATATTTAGCAGGCGAGTCTCCCACTCCTTCAGGCTCTGCTCCCTCCCACATAAAATGGTCAGCGGTATGCTAAAGAGACATGCTGATCTAATGAGATTTAGACAATCTCATGTCTGGGGAAAACAGAAAATTCAAGAAGGTGTCTAGTCTAATGCCTATAACCATACTTATGAATCTGAAAGTGTTCCTAGCCTCTATTTATACATAAACTTAAACCTTCTGTCATCTGGGATCTAAAACCATCTCTGCTCTAGAATATTTAGGATCTGATAACTACTTTGAGGGCATGAGGGTAAAGGGAGAAAATGGACCCTGTTTTCCTCACAGACAAGTGCAAATGTCTTCAATATCTCTTATGTTCTATCTCCATCACCATCACCCTCAGCAGGCTAACGAGTCACCCTCCCAATCACACCCTATGGTCCGGATTTTCCCAATCCTCAGGTTCTCAAAACTTCCCTGTTCCTGGGCATTTAACCAATA